>CAVLJG010000006.1:3390065-3551291 GCA_963669975.1 Acanthoscelides obtectus
TCTTAGAGAAATTTCGCAAAGAAAATTACGCGAATAATTCTTTTCTAGAAGAGCTGACGTGCAAATGTCAAACAACCAAGCAGAAATGATTTTTTGTTTTCCAAGGAACTTGTGATTTTTTTTGCAAAAATTAATAACTAATTTTGTCCAGCGACATGCAATAAAATGGTTCTTTTTTTTCTTAAAAACGAAGTGAGATACGAAAAAATACAAGAGGCAAGGAAGTTGTATTTTTAGATGCTTAATAAAACAACGAACATTAAAGTTCCAAAAAAGGCAGTGGCGTACATATTTTTGCCAATAATATTCCGCTGGATCTAATAATTTTAATCTATTTAAACCTAAACTAGCCTCTTAAGATAAAAAACAATTATACCAAATTTCCAAATTTATCACCCCGTAACCCATGTTTTAGTAACTTTTTTTCATATTTCGTAACAAGTATATATCTTATATTTTTTTGGCTTTTAGACAGCCTCAAAAGTGGAATATTCCATTCAAAATCGCCCTGTAATTTTCATACGAACCCAATACGCATTTCAATCCTAATCTTGCAACACTGTCTATATCGAAACCGGTCCCATTGGCAAATCCGTTTCACAACCTAACCGTACATACGCGCTGCTCCGCATAAACGGAATTTGAAAATTTTCGAATTATATTCCGCTGCAACAGATCTCGTCGGGTAGTACTTTCGACACAACGAAAGTTCATTGACCATTCGCCTGTGACTGCTCCTAAAGGCTAATTATTGTTGAATTAGGAACGAGCTATCATTTAGAAACTGAATGTGTCGGTAACGCGGTGCATTATGAAATAATTCGATGCAAATCGACGTGCAATTCGGCCTTGGACGAATACTGCTTGTTAATGTCTCTTAAGCGCTGTTAAATATTACTCAGACAAAGAACACGCAAGAAATTAACGTTTTCTAACATTTTTATCATCTCTCGCTGAATGGCGAGGAACTATTGTAGTCGCGAAAAATTTCGAAAATGAGATACCTACTGTGTTTTTTGGGTTATATTTTTATTTTATTTATACATTTACTATTAAATGTGTGTTTGTGCGTGTGTCGAGAAAAAATCTATATCACGGACTATAGTCTTGATAGATTTTAACATTTATCACTTACAGTAATCTGGCTTCTAATATTTTCGAAAATGTACTTGTTTTTACTTAAGAACAATTAAGCGAACGGCATATTTTATACCAATATTTACATCTACATTGATGTTGAGCGTAGATCTTTATACAAATTGAAGGTTGTTTCTAATGAATTAAAATTACGAAAACACGATTAATTTTTTATGCTTGGAAATAACCATTTTTCGATTATAACGCTTAATCGTTAGGATACAATGAAACATTTTCCTGCAATTATTTGATGAAAAAGTAATATACACCTTGTTTACTTGTTCCTGCTTTTCAACCAAAAATATTGCCTCAAAATAGCATCCAGTCTCCTGATTATCATCATCGGTTTGTTCAAGATTTTGTTTGAATTTCATGGTGACGTTATTTTTTCATTTTGAGAATACGCTTTTCAGGTTCAAGCTAACGCAGCATGGTCTTTAGTACCGTGCATAAGACATGCTACCGATTCTGGAGAAATGGTTCGATGTTTTGTTGGTGGTTTAGAGCTTATCGTCAATCTACTCAAATCTCCTGACACCAGAGTTTTAGCCTGTGTTTGTGCAGCAATTGCAGAAGTAGCTAAAGATATTGGTGAGGATTATTGTTATTATTAAGAATGTTTTTTTCTAAATCCAGCTTGATATCTTGTAAAAATTTTGTTTTCTTCAACGAATTCAATGATTTGTTTATATATTCCCTTCATTAATCAGCCGCATGTTTGTATACAGGGTGACTTCGAAGTTGAGTCATTTATTTTAACAGTGAGTAGATCTGATCAAAAGAAATGTTTTTTTCCTTTACCATTTTTCTGGTAAAATTAAAGTAACAAAGTTATAGCCCTTTGGAAGTTTGAGTACCGCCCTGTCTCAATAATAATATTATGTGCTCGTGTTTGGCAACAACGGATATAATCCGCCTTATCGGTTCATCGCATCGGAAACAAAAAAGCGAAAGAATTTGGAACGATGTTTTTACAATTATTTGATTCAGTTGTATACAGTCAGTGTCAGTCGGTAACGCGTGAGTGAATAGTGGTGTCTGTTGCGTGGCTCAAACGAAATAAAAAATGGCACATGTTTATGCGGATCGGTTTCCCAATCGAGTGCAACCAACCCCTCGTGCCTTTGTTAATGTAGTACATCGGGCTCGTGAATCAGGTGACTTAAGACCTCACAGGCGACGGCATGCCGGTGCTCCAAGACCTCACGATCAAATACAGGTCCGCACTGAAATACTTGTCGGGAGGATACTTTATAAAACAAGGTAAATTTTTTTTAATTTTTTTTTATTTTACACACATATTTTGGTTTATCTTCCTTCTACAATCATTATCTGAAAATTAATGACTCAACTTCAAAGTCACCCTGTATAGCTCCAAATGTTGAACTTTTGGCGCAGGAGTAATGTTGGAACACTTTAATTTTGATGGGAATTCATCATGCTCCAAACAATGATTTATATTTTAATATTATGTTATACTATAAATATCCAGTATCAAAACTGAGCCATTAGTGGCATTTTCAAACGTGGTGTTTATAGAATTTTATTCATATCGCGAAATATTCTGTTTTACATCACGAAAATGACGTTTTTAACTCATTTTACAAATACTTCAAAATATCATGGTGTCAGCCGATTTGGTTTTGACTGGTCCATCCACGGGGTGTGAAGGTAGAATGTTTTTTTGGCAACATCAAATCCGAATGAGGTAGTCAAGAAGAAAAAACTACGTGAGGAGCTATTTATTTCTAATCGTTCTAAAATATTTCGGAATATAAGTTCGGTTGTCGAATTTTTGTTTGTTTTGTTTAACATTTATTTAGCATGATTGCTACCATTACAGTCTTTTAAAAAACTACAACAATTACATAACATACAGATAGTTAGAAAAACAAAATTTGCATCTCTAAGAATTTTCACTGCCCATGAAATATTCCTTTAATTTTCTTTTAAAAATCTTAAAATTACAAGTAGACTTTCTATCATTATTTAGTTATTAAATTCCAGTAAACCTTTCTAAAATATCGATTGCAATTTTTTAAATAAAACTCCATATTTGCTCTTGTACAATAATGTGGTAATGATTATTCAATTCTATATAGTGTTCTAAATGTTGTGGCAAAAGATGAATTTTTATTTAAAATATTAAAATAGGAACGAAATATGATGTGAAATTTTTCATATCCAACCACTGAAATTTTGGTAACAAAGATTTTAATTTGGTGTACTTACTTTTATTCAATATTATTCTCATAGAGCCTTATTCTGCAGGTCTTGTGATTTTGAGAATACAGATTTATTGGCAGTGAACAAGATATTTGAACAATATAGTAAATACGGTAGAATAATTGTACTATAAACTATTTTTTTGGGATATGTACTAAGACTATGAGAAGCACTATAAAAGTATATATTTTTTTCGAAATAATGTATTCATAGCGATCCTCAAACTTTAGTTTACTATATATAATAACTTGAGACGTGGTCATTGTCGTCTAGACCAGTTAGGTGAAAAATTAAAGCTTCCGCCTTTTGTTGGGTACTTCGAGAAAATTTAAGCAAGGAGGACTCTTTATATACTCTTTATACTTTTAGTTAATTTAAATTTCATTTTACACTATTTTTGCTACTGTTATCAATGTAATTGCAGCTCCTGATGATGATGGCAAAGACCATTGAAAGCTAGAGAGAATAAAAAAAGTATAAAGAGTCCTCCTTGCTTAAATTTTGTCGAAGTTCCCAAGAAAAGGCGGAAGCTTTAATTTTTCACATATAATATGTATATATATATATATACCTAAATATTTAATTGATTCAACATTTTCAATTATTTCACCATTTAACCTAAATATGATATTTTCATTTCGATATTTCCCTATTAGCATACATCTTGTTTTAAAAGCATTCAATTTTAGTTTAATTGCATTTAACCAATTTATGATATTTGCTAAGTCAGAATTTAACATTTTTAAAGCAGTGTCTATATTTTCATCTAGAATTATTTATGTATCATCTGCAAATATCTGAATTTCGCAATAATCTAAAATATTACAATATCATTAATGTATACAATAACTAGTAGTGGACCTAGTTCACTACCTTGTGGTACACCAACAGAAATATTTTTTCAGCTTGATAATGTAGATCCAATTTTTGTTTTTTGACTTTTGTCAGTTAAGTCCTCTAAAAGCATTTGTATTGCCGTTTCTTCCTGAATGGAATTGGCTCAATATAATTCCTAATGGCATTATTTAACTGTTTGTTTTTTTTTCTTTTCATTATATTTGAATGCTACTTCTCAATAGGATATTGCGGTCAATCATGGTGATTTCTCGGGTTGGAAGTGAAAAAAATTTTTTTTTTTTAGAAACTTAGCAGTTATTACAGACCATGGTGTAGTACAAATGCTTGTGGATTTAGTTGGCACTGAAGACGTTCTGTTGAGGCAGCATTTAGCTTCAGCTATAGCGTATTGCTGCGCCTGGGGATCTAATTGCAAGATGTTTGGAAGGTAAATAATTTGTCAAAAGGAATTTAGCTCTTGGGTCGATAATCATCACAACTGACAAAAATTTAAATCTTGCACTTTTCAATGTGCTGGCTTTTTATGCTTTTAAGACTTAGTTTATTTCAAAGCATTGTTATTTAATCATATATGTCCCTTAAGACGTTATTGACAATTAAATAACAAAACTTTACCATGAACCTATGATACTTTTTGAGGTCTTGTAGGAGAAGCTTTTGAGGTATAAATTAAATAAATACCCTTGAATGGGCGGCCGCAAGAGGCCTCCCCAAACCCCAAAAGAGCCCCTTTTTTAGTGATAAATGTAACACTGTTTCAAAATTCGATAACTTGAGTTACGCCAACTTCCGAAAAATTGGATAAATTACTTTTTTTTAGGATAGTTAGTCAGATCAAAAAGATGCATAGGAAAATTTCCAAGGTCAAAAATGAGAATCTCACATAGCACCAAACTTTGCTGGAAAAAACGTCATTTTTTTTGTTCACCCTGTATAAGTATTCTCAAAGAATTGGTCAAGAACCTCCCGAAAACCGAAAACCATTACGAAAATATCGAGATTTGAATTTGGTTCAAATTTTCATGTTGCAAAGCAGTTTAGGTCGATGTCTTGTTGAACCAAAGATGATGTTCAAATTTTCCAGACTTGGAGCGATTACCCCACTGGTCCAATACATGGCAGACGAAGACCCTGACGTTCACAGAACGACGGCCTTGGCTTTATACCATCTCTCCCAAAACCCTTTCAACTGTATCACGATGCACGAGGGAGGTGTGGTGACGTTCCTCTTGAAGGCGGTGTCCACCAAAGACTACAAACTCCAAGAAGCAGCCGCTGGATGTTTGGCCAACATCAGAAAACTCGCTCTCGAGGCAGAAACCGTGCATCTGATCAGGACCAAACCGGCCAGCAGCGACGAAGACGTGAACTGATTGCGATTACTTTGTTAAGCAATAAAGATTTATTTTCAAAATCGTTTTTGGCTTTTAATAACAATAAACAAATTTATTCATGATTACAGTAACTATTTAAGCCAGTGGTCGCCGACCCGTCGATCGCGAGCTACCGCTAAAAAAGGTGTCAAAATCATAGAAGCTTCCGTAAATTTTGTAAATTCTCATAATAAACACAAGCACCGGCAACACTGCGGTGAGCGATCTGTTCGAGAACGATCTCGACTACTTTGAACGGAATAAATACTCAAGGCGCGGCGACAGTACTAAAACAGAACGGAAAAACTGAAACAATTAAAAAATTAGTTAATTGGACAACAGACAATGTTTTTAAAAACAATCGTTTTTGAATTTTAATAATAAACAAATGTATTCATGATTACAGTAACTATTTAAGCCAGCGGTCGCCGACCCGTCGATCGCGAGCTACCGCTAGCTCGCAAAGGCAATTCTGGTGGCCACAACATATTGTAAAAAGGTGTGAAAATCATAGAAGCGTCCGTAAATTTTGTAAATTCTCATAATAAACAGAAGCATCGGCAACACTGCGGTGAGCGATCTGTTCGAGAACGATCTCGACTACTTTGAACGGAATAAATACTCAAGGCGCGGCGACAGTGCTTTGTATGTTTGTTATATACGTATAATACATCTGTTTCCGTACTAAAACAAAACGGAAAAACTGAAACGATTTAAAAATCAGTTAATTGGACAACAATGTTTTAAAACAATCGACAAACATAAGGCTGCAACTCAAGCATCATACCGGGTACCCCAGATAATTACACTAAAGAAGAAACCTTATGAAGACGGGGAAATGATAAAACGGGGGTTTTTAGAAGCTGTAGATGCATTATTTGCCAACTTTAGAAAAAAAGACGGGATAAGTGTTTGCTATAAAATCCAGGCAACTTTCTGCTAATACAGTGGGAGGCATGTAGAAGTAATGAGCAATGATATAGTTTTACAGTTAAGAAACGACTTCGATAACTGTGCTTATTTTGTTAAGCAATAAAGATTTATTTTCAAAATCGTTTTTGACTTTTAATAATAAACAAATTTATTCGTGATTACAGTAACTATTTAAGCCAGTGGTCGCCGACCCGTCGATCGCGAGCTACCGCTAGCTCGCAAAGGCAATTCTGGTGGCCACAACATATTGTAAAAAGGTGTGAAAATCATAGAAGCTTCCGTAAATTTTGTAAATTCTCATAATAAACACAAGCACCGGCAACACTGCGGTGAGCGATCTGTTCGAGAACGATCTCGACTACTTTGAACGGAATAAATACTCAAGGCGCGGCGACAGTGCTTTGTATGTTTGTTATATAATACATCTGTTTCCGTACTAAAACAAAACGGAAAAACTGAAACAATTAAAAAATCAGTTAATTGGACAACAATGTTTTTAAAAACAATCGACAAAAATAAGGCTGCAACTCAAGCATCATACCGGGTACCCCAGATAATTACACAAAAGAAGAAACCTTATGAAGACGGGGACATGATAAAACGGGCGTTTTTAGAAGCTGTAGATTCATTATTTGCCAACTTTAGAAAAAAAAGACGGGATAAGTGTTTGCTATAAAATCCATGCAACTTTCTGCTAATACAGTGGGAGGCATGTAGAAGTAATGAGCAATGATATAGTTTTACAGTTAAGAAACGACTTCGATAACTGTGCTTATTTTGTTAAGCAATAAAGATTTATTTTCAAAATCGTTTTTGACTTTTAATAATAAACAAATTTATTCATGATTACAGTAACTATTTAAGCCAGTGGTCGCCGACCCGTCGATCGCGAGCTACCGCTAGCTCGCAAAGGCAATTCTGGTGGCCACAACATATTGTAAAAAGGTGTGAAAATCATAGAAGCTTCCGTAAATTTTGTAAATTCTCATAATAAACACAAGCACCGGCAACACTGCGGTGAGCGATCTGTTCGAGAACGATCTCGACTACTTTGAACGGAATAAATACTCAAAGCGCGGCGACGGTGCTTTGTATGTTTGTTATATAATACATCTGTTTCCGTACTAAAACAAAACGGAAAAACTGAAACGATTTAAAAATCAGTTAATTGGACAACAATGTTTTTAAAAACAATCGACAAACATAAGGCTGCAACTCAAGCATCATACCGGGTACCCCAGATAATTACACAAAAGAAGAAACCTTATGAAGACGGGGAAATGATAAAACGGGGGTTTTTAGAAGCTGTAGATTCATTATTTGCCAACTTTAGAAATAAAGATGGGATAAGTGTCTATGCAACTTTCTGCTAATACAGTGGTGAGGCATGTAGAAGTAATGAGCAATGATATAGTTTTACAGTTAAGAAATGACTTCGATAACTGTGCTTATTTTGCACTGAAGAATCCACAGATGTCGTTGACACCTCGCTGATGGCCGTGTTCGTCAGGATGGTTTTTAGTGATTTCGCGATTAAAGAAGGTCTTTTGAAGTTTATTCCACTGAAAGGACAGACTACTGGGCAGGACTTGTTTTCTTCTTTTAAAAATATTATTTCTTCTATATCGAAAATGGTAGTAATTTAATTAGTAAATTGGAGCTCAAGCCTTACAAAGAAGATTTATTCAAAACCTTGGCCGATGAATTTTGTTTATTTTTCGAACACCTACGATTTTTAGGAATGGATGTAGTTATGTATTAGTATGTATCAGTTATTAGTTTATTTAAGTTAATTAGTATGAATTAGTATTAGTAAAATAAACACATGTATGTCGCGTATAACTGTGTATAATTTCATTTAAGTTGGCTTACACTGAATAGGTAGCTCACTGTTTATTCCCAAATTATCAAAGCAGCTCAACACACTGAAAAGGTTTGCGATCACTGATTTAAATAGATGTAATTGCGAAAAGGTCCAACATACGGAAGAACTGATACAGTGCTTACCCAATTGAGGCAAAAAATATGAACAGTATGCTGTGAAAATACCTGTACATATGGTTATTGATGTGACACTGTATTTCAAGAGGGTAGAGTGTGAAGTTGTTATACAGCGTGTACTTAAATTAAGTCGAAAGGTTTCATTTTCTTCGTCACTGTAGATAAACTGAAGCAATGACGACAAGAAAAATGTGAACCTAGCACAGAAAGGCAATAGATTTTTGTACTAATTGATGAAAAACTTTTTGACTTCGTACGGGAATTAAAAGAGTTATTGAAGGAAGGAGCAAAATTGGTCGTAAAATCTTCATTTGCTTCTAATACTATTATGTATTGAAGTGAATTATATATATATATCTGGTTCTTGGTAATGGCAGCATTGCGGTCTGATTGGTAACTGGATTCACACCACAGAGTGATTCAAAGTTGATGTAATGAAACTTCGTTTCGATTTACCCTGTACGACAAGTCAAACCGTAACTAAAATCAAGAACTCGTATTTACAAAATAAAGGCAATGAGTGTATCTACCGCCTGCTGAAGTAGTCAGTGGAATCGGATGAAAAATAAAAAAGTTATGACGTTGCTAATTTCACTAACATTTTGCTTGTTGCGTTTGTATTGATCCTGCTGTAATAACGAAATTTTGTATCGGATGGGGAATTCCGATTCCACAAAGAATTGACGTCTTTCAGTCTCTATTTTTTATCTATTTATACCTGCTGAATTCAAGGTGATTATTAACGTCGATGTTTTCTTCTTTTTTCCTTTTATAAAATACTCGTTCTCGATTAATTAGGCACGCAAGTTTATCCTATTTTGCATGAGAAATAAATACTATAAAACTGCAAAAATATCCCAATTTGTAATTATTGCAGAATATATAATATCAATTGGTTTTACCAGCAGTCGTCTTATTTTTTAAATGTAACAACTGACTTTTACTCGTATTTTGTTGTTTTCCAGAATTGTATTACAATATTTCTTCAGTGCTTTTATTTAGTAGAGCTTCAACAAGTGACAGTAGAAACATTTATCGGTAATCTTTAAGTTTCTTTCTTTGGTCAAACTTTATTTATTTATTTAATCAACGAGTAAAACCTTGTTACAAATACAAAACAGTCTTGAATTAGAGACTTATATTGTAATGTTCTTAACACTTCGTTTATACTCGTCAACAGAAGTCCCAAATACTTCTAAACTATATATCTATTACTCAGTCTAAGAAGATGAGTTACGGGTTATTTTATATCCACAGATTCTCAAAAAATGCTGTACATGCTCTATTGGTTAGTCTATAAGATATAACTTGTAGATGAGATGGAGAAGCAATACTCAAGTAACGAACGAACCAATTTTAAACGAAAAAGTGACACATCAACGCAATGCCGATTTCTAAACCCAACATATTATATGCACAGTTTATTGTTTTTTCAATATGTAAGCTAAATGAAATAACAAAGTCCTTGATCTAGACTGTAGTTTGTAAAGATCTACCGTTGATACTCTAAGAATAAGTAAGAAGATCGACTAAATGTAATTTTAATAGGTTTCGCATCAGAAGTACAACATTCGCTCCACACCAATGATAAATATGGTCAATGACTGTAAAAATCTTAACATCATCCGCAAATAAAAGAGTTTCACTGCGTACTAAACTCACAAGATCATTAATAAATATAGTATATTGCAACGGGCCTAAGTGGGAACCCTGTGGGACTCCAGAAGTTACCACGACCATATTTTATCATCTGAGATCTATCAGATAAGTAAACAGTTCAACAATAGCTTGTGATGAAATCAAAATAGTTCTAATTGTTTGCGATAATGTGTTTTCGTACTATGACTGATCTGATGACTTTCGCTGGGTGTCCTCATCAACTATTGATTGTTCAAAATTTTCTAGGTAAAGTAGATAATGTTCATTTGCTTCATATCAATATATCTATTATACAATGCGAAACAATAAGCAACACCTATTATTGCATATCTATTTTTAAAAGGAATAGAGATAAAACTAATTGTTCAAATATTCGAGCTTCAAATAATTATAAATACTACATACATAGGTATTCGTCACTGATAATATGGTAATATTTGAAAATGAAAATGTTTGATTTTCAAATACGTTTTTCTGCTTTGTGGTGTCTATAGTACATAAGACTAAGAAAATGCCGTCAAGGAGGTTGACTCTCATTCATTTTAAGTAAAAACAAATATGCTAAGATTAAGTCTGTGTTAGAGGGGCTGCGGTTTTATGTGTGACAAAATTTGTGTATGGGTTGTCAAATTTATTACGTAACGTATTAAGACTATTTTTGAAACTTTAATAATCATTTCGTAGCGCAGGAGGATATATGTATGTGGATAGTAAACTACTGTTTCAAGAGCACAAAAATATCAAGAAAAGATAAATTACTTCTATAGAGCTTACCATAATCTTAGAATGTATTCCAAAAAATTGTGTATAACAGCATAATTCTTCCTAATTTTTTATATACTTCAACCATCTTGTTTACAGCAAATGAAAACATATTTTCAAAATTACGAAATCCACAAAATAAGCATATGAGAATTATTTTAAACAAAATCAAATATGCTATGATTGTATATGTATGTTAGAAGAACTACAGTGTTTGAATGTAAAAAAAATATATGTCATTTAGTTCTCATGTTAAAATATTCAAATTAAAAAATCATTTATTACCACCACATTTAAAAAACTCCACAAAATTAAATAGTCATTCTCATCACAACAAAACAATAAATGTATAAAGGAATAACCATAATGACATTGTAGCATTAATGCTAAACAAATATTTAACAAACAAACAAACTGAGCAGATCTTAGTTTGCTGCGTCATTTTTTTTTCTTTGCTTTTACTTAAAGTGTTTACTTTATTTTCTTATATTCAACACTTGGGTGTAGCCAAAAAACTTTCAGGGGGAAAAATTGTGAAATCAATCATTACTCATATTTCATTTATGATTTAGATTTAGATTATCCTCAAATTTAAAGATGAGGTATTTTTTTCGGTTAGTGTTGCAGAATTCACAGAAACATCTCTTTTTTAGATTCAAGATTGCAGTGACGCCCCTTAGCGGTCATTTCAGAAACTTGAATACCTATATATTTTCCAGATTTTTATTTTGGCCGTATTAGAATCCCTCTACGATGGATGGATTCCCAGATACAGTACCTCGCATTCTTTGTTGGCCACCCTGTAGAATTGACGTAAAGGTGTAGAGGGGGGTCAGCGTAGATGTTTTGTGGAGATGGGCCCGACATGGGAAAAGAGAAAGCAGAAAGATAAAACTGATATTTATCAGTGGATGGTTTTTCGTACTAATTAAACACCCCAAAAATACTTAACAATTTTATTTTTCCCTCAAAAAATCATCTAGAACATTTTATCCCTCAAAAACTCACCAAGAGACGTGAAAGTTCCCCAAGTTTGGCGGAAAATCCCTTAATATGGCAACACTGGGTTCTCTCAAATTTCTATACTCGTGTGGTTCAGCACCGTTGCCAGATGATCGATACTTAACGTTATCAAATAGGTTGGGACTTAATCCACTTATTTTTTTTGTTATTTATGTTTATACCTAATTCAGAAGGACTAACTTGTGCTTATGAACCGATGACAACGTTGCGTGAAAAGCACAGAGTCAACCTACTTGACGGCACTTAGTAGGCATAATGTAAATTATTTACCTTCATCAAGGCGAACCTCTGATCATCATCCAAAACAATCTTGGAAGGCGGCATGTTTTCGAACTAGCACTTGCGTGGAACCACTGTAAACACTTGGCGGGCAATCAGCTGACTGAAGAGCGGTTCCGGCGCGCTGGTACCCGTGCCAATACGTCGGCACCATGCGAGTTGGAGATGGTACTCGAACCCCGAACGCACTCGGTGACCTTCCAAATACTCGGCGTGCGAGAGGCGGGCTTCTGCGCCGAAATGTTGCTGAACTTCACCAACACTGAATAGTCCAGTATCGATGGTGTAACCGGTATTTTTACCGTTACTTGGCAAATTTTCATCAAGTGGCTGCGCTGATGTTTCTATACACATCACAGTTTGTTTCGTGATGTCTGTTAAGTTGTTTTAGCAAGTACGTCAAGTTGATTTTGTGTTATAAAAATTGATATGTCCGAGCGTTTTTTCCCAAAATATACCAGGAGAGTCACAAATAGGGATGCGACATTTCCATTGTATATGAACTAATGTTGAATTAAGATATATGAGACCATAAAACTTCAATAGATAAATTTGCTTTTCAGTCTCCTGTTATTACAAATGAATAAAACCTGATACGTTCTGTTAATTCGGAGGGTTCAGTACGAACACATGGCCGTTAAAAAATTTGTAATAATTGTGGATCCGAATCTGATGTAAAGATTACGTGCAAATGGGTCTTCAGATCATCAATACTTCGGGCTTTTTCAAGTTCGAGTTGTTTCAATATTATTATTTTTCGTCATGAAGTTTACGAATGTCGGATCGCAGGTGGAAGCCACTTGTACCTTCGTATTTCCGACAACGAACGAAAATCCATGAACGTATACACACAGGTATACATAATATGGTATATACTCGTATTATCATCGTGCTTAACTATAGGCAACCAGAGTTGTCGCTCAATGTATATACCTCAAAAATATCACGTGCAAAATTAGATCGTGTAGCATGTTGATAAATCAATAATCAAGTTTAACTTTCAATAATATAAGCAATGAAAGATATGAGTAAAATAATTCTTTTGCTTAAGATCCGTATCAGTAACCCTATTTTCTGCTAAAACAGCGTAAGTCCATAACAGCTTTTCAGGCTTATTCCATTATTATCATTAATAAACCGTGCACGTTATTCGAAATTTCTTGTACAACCCAAATACAACATTAAAACTAGAAAAGTACTTTAAAACTGGTTCATTTCTCACTGATACTGTTTTTTACTGTCTCCTGGAAAATTCAAATTACGAGGTTATTGCAATGACGGATTCAACTATTAAATAAGAAAATTTGCGTCTCGGAAAAATTAAAAAATACAACGGGGTCTCAGGAAAATTAACGATTACACACACAGAAATATTGAAAATGTATAATGCTTTACTAAAATTAAAAAATATTTCAATACATAGATTAATATTTTGACTGGCTGTTTATTTATAATACTTCAAATGCTACCAGTACACAGATTATTTTTAAGTATACAAGTATATGTATGCATCTTATTTTATATAGGGCACAAAATAGTTCAATCATCTTCATCATAAGTAAAAAGCATAGAGACTAGTTCCTCTTTCTCGCACTTATCACCTTCAAGTCTTTGTGGACAGTTCCATCTCATAAGTGTTGGCAGAACTAACAGTTTGGTTTTTGGGTCCTTCCTAAAGCGACAGTTTGGATCTTTCCACCTGAAATCAGAAAAAATAATAAAATGCTCCGCATGAACAACTAACAGAAATATAAAATGATCTGTAGTAAGTATAGAGCAAATATACATACGTAGGCCTGTCTCCAACTTGAACATAGATGAAATAAGACTCAGGGTCAGCTTTTTCTAGCTCCTTCTCTATCACAGGCCATGCTAGAAAATATATCAATTAAAATATATTTTTATTTAGTCTTCCCAGTGAACATATACAAAAATGACGTATAAATGACGTCATTATGAAGGTCTAATGTCACACCCCATTGACGTCATAGTATGTCGTATGAAAGACCAAATACACAGTCGATATGACGCCTCTATGACGTGGATATGACGTCTATGTGACGTCGATATGACGTACAGTCGCTCGTAAAAATTTGTTATTTGCGGAAATAAAACATGATGTAAACTGGCAGTTTCTAAAAATTTTGACATGGAATATTATTATTAGAAAAAAGATATTTTTGGACGATATTTCCTGACACTTTTTTATAAATAACAATAAAGTAGTTATTAGTATTTGGATATCTAGTTTCCCTTACTGTCTAGTCTATATATAATAATAATAATAATAAAAAACGTCTTTATTCGCCAAACACCAACAAATAAACATAGATTTTTATAAAAAAAGAGTTTGGCTAAGGGCGCCACTGATGTGACCCACAATGTTATTCCACTTAACCCTGAATATAAAAGTCTATATTTTCTTTGTAGGTCAGTGTCGATTTCTCGGTACTGATGTCCTAAAAAATACGTCAAAATGGCGGCTTTTTAAAGTACGTCTTGTTCACGTCATAAAAGTGGCGTCAATAAATACGTAATTTTTTAGTCAATGACGTTTCCAACCAAAAGTGACCGTATAATGACGTCATTTTGGCGTCATCATGTTCACTGGTTTATTCCACAAATAAGAAAACCAAAAGTTACTGCCGATTTTTTTATTCAATAAACGCCAATATAATAAATCCAAGTCATACTATAGATTACTATTTAAGTAAGCAGTAAGTTTAAGTGGTTCTTTCTGAATTAACTGATACTGTGGGTAAATGCTGTGATAACAGGTATTTGAAGTGTTTTATCAGTAATATATTATAATTCATTTTACTTTCATTACTCTAGGGTCTAGGCTATACCTATGAACAAGGTATATAATCACAAAGTAAATGCTGATAACAATGAATTTCTCAGTACCGCAAGGCTTGAAATATTGTCATTTATATTATAATGCAAAAATTGCTTCAGTTATAATTCAAAGCTAAGAAAAAAATTATAACCGGTTTTTCTAAAACCATTTTCAACATATTTTTAATACGTTTTCAAAAACACCAAAATGCGGGCGACAAAACATAACCTCACCTCTCTGACAATCATCACACCAGCTTTCGCCAGTGTCGTCCTTGGTACCGGAAAACAAAACGTGAACCGCTTTTCCTTTGCTCTCAAAGGTTTTCATGAACTCGCTGAATTTTTCATAGCCTTCTAAATCGTGGCGAATCACCATTTTTACGCGTACAAAAAAATCAGACAAACATAAACGTCAAATAAACTTGTAAAATGCAAACAAAATATTTTGATGGGAGGTGCAAAGATTTTGTCCTTCCAGGAGATAGAGAGGGGCTGCTTAGCTGCCGAAGGCTTGCGTATGAGTGCGAGAGTGATGCCACTAGTAGATTGATGCTACGGTGCCAAGTGTGTCGATTGGATTATCAGATAGCTATAAGGGGTCTCAACATAGGCGTGCTAAAAAACTTTTTTATACTCGTAGTGTGGAAAGGAATTGTCAAAGCTTTTAATATCAGATTTGTTTGTAATCCTTGGAGGTGGCAGGGTATATGTAATTGAAACGAGAGAAAATAGAGGCAACATTCAGTCTATTAAATAGATAGTCAATTTTGATAATTGTTCATTTGTATTAGGACGACCAGGTACGTAGTGATAGCTGCTACAAACTGCAAAATATAAGAGGTTTATTATTAATTGAAACAAATACAGTGAACTAGCACTTACCGATGTGAATATCGACCTGTCTAGCGCAAATAGACCACTGGTGTTGAAGCGAATTTGACATTGCGAAAGTTGCATTGCAAAACGTATCAACTAAAAAGTCAATATTTCGTTTAGGATTACACAGTTTAATGTGGAGTTTGCAGGGTATTTAACTGAGTTTAGGACAAATTTCAACTTCAAATCGTTATGTTTTGATACCAAACTTGTCGTGTAATCTCCTGCATGTAGAGTGCTGTCACCAGCAAAGCTGGATTGATCGCACAGGATAGGAGGTCGTTGATATGTAATAGAAACAGTGTCGGGGCCAAGACCGCTCTCTGGGGATCTCCCGCGTTGACGTTGTGAGATGCAGAAAAGAACCAGTTACGATGAATATATTGCAGCCGTAGAAAAAGCTTGCCACAGCTGATCGAACGCTTTCATGATATCAAGAGCGACGTTTTTACATTACATTATTAATAATATTTTGCGTACATGTGCAAAGAGCACAGTTTAGTATCGTGAGAGAGTTATCACTTTGGAATTCAAATACCCTGCAAACTCGGCATCAAACTGGTAGCTATAAAAAGTATTACCGCTGATTTCAGTGGAGATTCCTCAGCATAGTCGGCTAGTACTCTTTGCACGCTATCCAGTATTTTGTCTGCCTAAAAATATAGAAGATCTAAATTCAACAGCCTAATAATAGCTAAACTTATCCTTTAAGTCATTTTAGTTTGATTTTTTCTACTTACTTCATTCTGGCAGACGTCACATCGGTCAATTATGGCGTAGAATTTCAAACAGTGGACAAAAACCCAACAAGACTGCAGCACAATGAAAAGGGTAGATCCACCTTTTTGGATTTCAGTCAACAAAAAATATGGAGTGACTGTCAGATGCAGAAGAACGCTGAACATAATTATCTACAAAGATTTTGAAACATCTATCACTTCTTATTTAGATATTACTGATACAAAATTGAGTGAGTATATTCCCTGAATCCAATTCCAGAAACAAAGAAAAAATCATGCATTAAGGATCCCAATTAGTCTTAACATAATGATTCCTTCTATGTCTTGGAAAGCTCCGTTGTAAAGTCTTGCGGGGAAGCCCCATAATGCAAAGTATGCCATTGAACCAAAACGAAAAACAACTTACAACAATACCAAATCCAGGTGTACTATTTATTATCTCACAAATGTCATATATCCTTTTCTGAGATTTTGCTATTTCTAGTATGCTATTCGCTAAAAATAAGTAACTGATTAGTCTGCTGACGTTATTTCACATACATGTTAGACATTTTTCAAATAGGTCAAACTTGCACTAAAGAACGAGACAAACACAATACGAGCTGGTAATATAGGATGATATCCATGCTACGATTGATTAAAGTATTCTTTGGCGCTCAAAAAAGAATCTAAAATATCCTAGTGAACAGTGTCTAGATTACCGAAAACAAAAAAAGTTCCTAAATAGAATAATTATGCTTATGGCTGCCATCATCTATTACCGACGCCGGTCAAAATTGAGATTTTTCCCCTCTATTTTTGTGGTTCGTTTAATTATGTCAGTAATATACCTTTCAAGTATTTGAGCAATTTCGGCAGAGTTCGCATTAAAATTGGTATTTAGATAGAATAGGACTAAAATTGGTAGATCTACCAAAAAATCTGTAGAGCTGACAACACTGTTCACCAGTTAGTACAAACTGGATGATTGTCTGCCTGCGCACGCGCATTGCGATGCCGTCGTCTGGCTGGTTGTACAGGGCGGCGCGCATATGCTTGTATAGGGTGATGCGGGTCGTTGTTCCTGGGCGATGAGAGTCGTTGTACTGGGATGTACAAAAAACATATTTCTGATAATGCGTGTTACGTTTCGCAAAATTTTCCTGGCACAAAAAGTGGAATCCCCGGACATCCTTAAGCTAGGAGAATTACGTGGATCGGATGGCAGCCCTAATAATGCGTCGAAATGGTATTTACCTTTGTTAAGGTTTGACCTTGAAGCAAGCACATACGGACATATCTTCATTTCCCCGTTCTTGAAATCTGTCACTACCACAATCTTATCCTGGATAACATCCATGAAATACTCTCTCAGTGCAACAAGTCTAAGTTGCACAAAGTATATCGTATGACAAAACAAAAGTATCTGACCAAGCATTATGAACTTCAGCACGTAAAAGCAAAAGAAGGTTTCGAAGAAGCTCTTAAACGAGTGTATTTTCTTCAGACTTATATGCCACGTTACTATGTCGAAGGAATAAAAAAGTATGAAGCCGACAAACATTATTAGGATGGATATTACCGAGTATCTTTTGTATTTCTTATTCTCTTTGATGTGGATGACCTTTTCGACCTGTAAAATGAACATTTGGTAACTATTTTATTGTCAATAACGTCATTTGTTCTGTTTCACATGCAAGTGAGCTCTTTTGTCCGTATCATAGTACAAGCCTTATGTGAAAATTTAATCAAAATTCTAGGGCAACTTTCTACGTTATACACGGGTCAAGGATTAGCGGACAGAAGTAGATGAGGGACGTGGTTTTTCATGTCTGATTTTCGTGATTACACTTGTAAGCATACGAAATATTTCAACCACATTTGTGTGAGAATTCTAGAAGGTTTACAAGTCTGGTTAATGTTCCTTTGGGTGCTTGTTCCGAGGGCTAGTTTCCACTGGCGTCATTTACACGCAAATGGGTATAACAGTCGCTTTTAAGATCAAGTACTGCGCGTTGTGAGCCTAATTACAGTGTTGCTAGGCTATTGGTTGTAGTGTTAAGGTTATCTGAAAGGTGAGCATTCACTGAGTATTTCCTTTGTTCTGCATGGATTTCTTACTATAATACTTTTATATTCATGATCAAGAATGTCTTAAGCCATGTTTATAAAGAGGATGTGCTTTTTACCTTCATGTCATAATCAATGGCTTACAACTTTACTATTTATCGTTATTGAATACTTGCAGATGGGACGCTTCCAGTTTCTGGGGGTTGTTGTGGGACTTTCAGAGCCCGATTGCCGGGTTCAGGTATTTATGTTAATTAATGCTCGGTTTTGTAAGGTGCAGTGTTCTCAAGTTTATCAGTATGTCATTATCTATATAGGTCCACAAATGCTTGGGATTCGAACCCTTTCTTTCATTTGTTTCCCCGCTTTGACGTGTTGAGATATCGTAGAAAACATTGTAAAGAGTTTCTTCACCCAATCCCAGTAACCTAGTAAAAATAGCGACAATAGCAAGCTAAGCCATTTTATTATTTATCACAACTAGAACTGCTTTAGTCATCATATGCACTATCTGAATCCACCATTTAAATACGTATTAGGCTTTGTTTTGTTAATTCTCTCCACAATTAAAGAACAAATGACAAAGTAGTGTCACAGCCGTCTATGTACCAATTAGTCATTTGCTTCTGGTTATTCTGAACATTTTTTTCTCAGTGAGTATTTGGAAATGTTACTGTTAGGTCTACCTCAGTCGTTCGAGCTGGTTGATCGTTTGATCAATAAATTGAAAGGTAAGCTTAAGATACCAGACTTTAGGCACTATTATAAAAATGACCCTCCGACTGAGTGGTCTAGCTAGAGGAAAATACCCAAAATTGTACCTTATTTGTGAAAATTCAAAAGACTACAGGATTTATGTACCTAAGGGGGCCAGTTTGGGCGACTAAAACCAAAATCATTTTAGACAATATACACGTATAAGTGCTTGCAAATATACAGTAATATCCACTTCGATAAAACAAAATGCTGGATGATCAAACAACTTGCGAACTCTCCACCATCTCCTAATCTACTATTTACACTTGGTAATGGGTGCGCTCTAGTGAAGGGGTCCAGTTTCCCCTATGAGATCAACGTGGATACATACCTCTTTATCATTTGCGCATATTTTCCAAATAGACCTTATTTTGAATGGGTTCGAAAGCACACAAAACAATACGATCATCGTAATGCAACACGTATCAAAAGCCGTCAAAAATACTCTCTTGTTATCAGATTCATTTGAGTCTCTTTGATCCTCGTGTTTGAAGACAACTGATAGGGTGATTATAGCTGAAAAGTGAAAGACAAGCTTCGGTCACCTATTTTGATCTCACCCGTCAAAATCTACAAAAGTATTCTCAGACACGGATCCAGGATCATGTCTTGAGAGGGGGGGTAGTGTGGGTTTCGTTCTTTCAGGAGGTATTGTCAATTATAAAGTAATTAAGAAGGGATATGATGAACAGCAGTGTAAGAATAGAATGCACGTTTATTTTAGCCTGTTTTCAAACAAAGAACCCTGGGGGAGTGACACCGTTGCACCCCCTGGATCCGCGCCTCAGAATTGTATCCAAATCACAGGCAATGGAACTCTAAAAATACGCTGATTTTTTATGAATATTATTACATTGAGAAGCTGGAGAGAGACTTATAGTGTCTTTTCTACATTTTCAATGCTTTTTTATGGTATGTATCGGCGCGCGTATAGTATAGTCATTATATGCTAATAAATAATGCTGGAAGCTGGTTCATCTGTATAAATTATGTATTTCTGGAATATGCAATGTAAAAGGTACAAATAGTTCCATATAACTGAATATAAAATAAATCGCATTGTTCGTATACGAGTATAGCAACAAATTTACTTAATTTGACTGAGCTATAAGTGCAGCGACTTGAGCCGCTAGACTCCACCTCCTCTCTCCCCGCACCTCCACAAGCTAGCAGGTGCGTACAGACATTGTAAGGAGCATTGACTACGAAATCTTCAGTTCTAAATATACTAAGTGACATATAAATCCGAACACCCAGTTTAAATGGTTTTATTTTAATAACAGTTGGTGAATGTATTTATCTTACTGTAAATAACAAGGGAAAAATTTTCAGCCTTATCAGTTGGACATTCCGGTTTTTATACTGCTTTTTTTTTAATTCACTAACGCTCTAAAAGCCGCGGTAAAGGATCAACGTTGGCGGATTTTGGTTCTTGACATCCTTTACGATCGGTTACGATGCGTAGAGTACGGAGACCTGTACGATTTCGTCAACTTAGTGAGTTTGATAGGGGACGTATAGTGGGACTTCGGGTAGCTGGACTTTCTTTTCGGGCAATTGCAGTTAGAGTGCAAAGAAGTGTAGACACTGTGGTTAGGTGTTGTCAGGCATGGCTTCGAGAAGGCCATACGCAAAGAGCAAGGGGCACTGGACGCCGCCGTAGAACAACAGACCGTGAAGATCGCCGCCTAAGATTATTGGCCTTAAGGGACCGTTTCTCCACTACCAGGTCCATTGCAAATGAATGGTTTGCAGAACACGGAAGACCTATTGGCATGCGAAGTGTTTACCGACGAATGAGAAGTTTTGGCTTGTTTTCATACCGGCCACACTGGGTCCTCCCTTTAACTCGAGAACACCGACGTAATCGCCTTGAGTGGTGCAGACAACGGTCATTCTGGGATCAGGAATGGAACAGTATTGTCTTTAGTGACGAGTCTCGATTTTGTTTAGGCATGCACGATGGTCGTGCCAGGGTTAGAAGGCGACGTGGTGAAAGGAGGAATCCACAGTTTTTTGTTGAAAGACATGTTCATCACACTGTTGGAGTTATGGTTTGGGGTGCTATAGCTTATGGTTCCAGGTCACATTTAATCTTCATCAGAGGTAACATGAACGCGCAGCGTTATATCCACGAAGTTCTAGAACCCCATCTTTTACCCTATCTTGACACCCTGGCAGTTCCAACTTTCCAACAAGATAATGCCCGACCACATGTTGCAAGAGTCACAATAGACTTCTTTCAACATAATGATGTCACATTGTTACCATGGCCACCAGGATCTCCCGACTTATCCCCAATTGAGCACGTGTGGGATATGATGGGTAGGAGATTGCTCAATTTGCAACGTCCTCCTCAGACTCTAGAAGCACTTCGAGAGGAGTTGGTGGTTGCCTGGAATGAGATACCACAGGAGGACATTGGCCACCTGATCAGAAGCATGCCTAGGCGCGTTGGAGAATGCGTAGCACATCAGGGTGCATCCACCCATTATTAAAGGTCAAAGGGCTTTAAAGCAGTGCAATCATTTTGAAATTTTTATCATTTACTTATTATGCTTCATTAAGTACTTATACAAAATTTTATTAAAATAAAACCATTTAAACTGGGTGTTTGGATTTATATGTCACTTAGTATAATATTGTTGCGATATCAGTTAATGTTTGGTTAAAAATTCGCAAAATAAGCAACGTAGAGTTAATGATTGAGGTCTTCAGAGGATTGAGGTATGTTAGTTCTTTGTCCTTCTCTTTTTACTTATTATTTTCTTAAATATACACAATGTAAACGGGTATAACGGTCGCTTCTAAAATCAAGTAGTGCGCGGTATAAACCTAACTACAATGTTATTATGCTATTGGTTGTAGTGTTTTGGTTACCTGAGTATTTCCTTCGTTCTACTGTACTACACGGATTTCTAACCATGATACTTTTTTATTCATGATCATGAGTATTTTAAGCCATGTTTTGAAGATACTGTGCTTTTTAACCCTTATATTTTAATTTATGGCTGAGGACTTTACTATTTATTGTTAGCGAGTATCCAGAGGTGGGACGACGCCTCCAGTTCCTAGGGTTGTTATGGGACTTTGGGAGCCCGAACGCCGGGTTCAGGTAGTTATGTCAATTGCTGCTCGGTTTCTTACGCCAAGGAAAATATCGCTGTCGACAAAAAGCCTAAACAGCGACTATAAGTCAGTCGCCAACTATTGCGAGAACCACACGTAATCGTATCGCGTGGCTGACGCTGTGTAGTTGCCCATGTACATTTGAAAAAAACTACTTTGTGAGTTTTCTAAGATTTAGCTTTGAATATAGCGTATTCAATGCTTAAATTATAATCAATTGAAAGATTGATATCTACAGAATCGAAAATTGAGCTTACCAAAAATTCCGGGACCAACGATACTGTAGACTGCATAGAAGTGGGACCACTGGAGAACAAAAAAATAGCCGCAATCCTTAAATGTTACAGGAAATAGTCCGAGAAGTCTTGAAACAATCAGAATCGGTTGGATTACTTTAAACGTCTCGCGGGAAATCTTGACTTGTTGCGAGAATAATTTCGAAAGTCTACTAGTTCTGGGCCAAGCATTGTTATACCTATCAACAAGAATAATGTTTCTTCAAAATATTCAGTGCGTCTTAAAGTGGTGTATGGTAAGTGGCTGCCTAAAACTAAATGGTTGTTTTGACAGTCTAAAATGTAAATAACCCTTGTTGCGAGAATAATTTCGAAAGTCTACTAGTTCTGGGCCAAGCATTGTTATACCTATCAACAAGAAAAATGGTTCTTCAAAATATTCAGTGTGTCTTAAAGTGGTGTATGGTAAGTGGCTGCCTAAAACTAAATGGTTGTTTTGACAGTCTAAAATGTAAATAACCAATGTGGGATATCCACACTCGCGTTTTGGACACGTCTAGACAGGAAGGTGGTATCGTATGCAAATAGGAAGCAGGACCTCAATATCAATACTCGAGGGCAGGTCATTGATATATATTAGAAATAGCAGGGGGCCAAGTATTGATCCTTGCGGTACCCCGTTGCAAATAGGTCTTCAGGGCTTATATACTGCTTCCTATTTGACAAATACGAACGAAATTGCGCTAGCTCGGTATTTTTATGCCATATCTTTTTCAATAGTATAATATGTGAATTGTCACAACTAATGCTTTGGTTAAGTCACACGTGATAGCTATATTATTATATTTGTCTTCTACAGTACTTTGTCTAATAAGGTTAGAAGTACTTTTTCTTGTGGTTGGATTTTTTTGAAATCCAAATTATGCCACAGATAGGGTAGATTCACTTTTACAGTAGCTTGTTAATTTGTCTTTCACAATAATAAATACATAGGACATAGGACAACATAAGTTTCAGTGGTTACATTTACAAATATACAGGGTGACTTTGAAGCTGAGTCATTAATTTTCAGATAATGATTGTAGAAGGAAGATAAACCAAAATATGTGTGTAAAAATAAAAAAAAAAATTAAAAAAAGATGTTACCTTGTTTTATAAAGTATCCTCCCGACAAGTATTTCAGTGCGGACCTGTATTTGATCGTGCGGTCTTGGAGCACCGGCATGCCCTCCCCTGTGAGGTCTTAAGTCACCTGATTCACGAGCCCTTTGTACTACATTAACAAAGGCACGAGGGGTTGGTTGCACTCGATTGGGAAACCGATCCGCATAAATCCGTGATGCCGCGTAAATAAGAATCATGTCCACAAGTTCAGCATTTTCGTAAACATGTGCCATTTTTGATTTCGTTTGAGCCACGCAACAGACACCACTATTCACTCACGCGTTACCGCCTGACACTGACTGTATACAACTGAATAAAATAATTGTAAAAACATCGTTCCACATTCTTTCGCTTTTTTGTTTCCGATGCGATGAACCGATAAGGCGGATTATATCCGTTGTTGCCAAACACGAGCACATAATATTATTATTGAGACAGGGCGGTACTCAAACTTCCAAAGGTCTATAACTTTGTTACTTTAATTTTAGCAGAAAAATGGTAAAGGAAAAAAACATTTCTTTTGATCAGATCTACTCACTGTTAAAATAAATGACTCAACTTCGAAGTAGATAAGTCAAATGCAAGGCTTCCCAAGGCTTCAATTGTTTTAGCAATTCTTAAAAGTGATGTACCTGGTATACTTTGTGTAGCTTTTAGCATTGAAAAGATCCAGATTACTATTCATGTGGTGTTGACAAGTAGTTGTGGATAGACTGGATGAAAAACTACATATAGATTGAAGCTTCCACGTCATGAAATTCTAGAAGTCTATATCGAAAACATTCGTGACTTGTATAAGTTTTAAATGGAATCAAATTGAGTGTACAATCAAAGTTGTTTTGCTCAAAAACCTCCATTATATCCATGCATGTATATGTAATTAGGTTGTTTAGAGTTCGTGTAGAAATTGTCGCCATTACCGTATCTATGGGAGAAATCGTAAAAAAGCCATAGGGGTGTATGGCGTTTGTCTCTTTAAACATAAAAACTATCAAACTTTATTATAAAGTATTGTTATTATATGTTAGTCGGCAATTCCATGTTACCAAACTAGCAAAGTGACGTTTTACGATTTCCTTGTCTATAGTCAGTCAGAGTGGAAAGTTTATACAGGGTGTCCGCAAAGTTGGGGTTTTCCTTTACAGGACGTGTAGATCTTGAAAACATAAACAATTTTTCTTAGTACCATATACACCAATGTCTTAAGGGAACCGAGATAAAGGGCTCTGCAACATCAAAAATATCTGAATACCGTCCTGTAGCCGCGACATCACCGACTGGTACAAGGTCACTGGCTCAACCCGACGACAGAACTGGGTCGGGGTCAGTGTGTCAGGTCAGTATGCAACCTTCAACCGACGGTTACGGTCACGCGTGTAGAGGTAATCGCGTAGACGAGAATCCCTCAACAAGCACTAGAGACGTGGCTAGAGAAGTGCAAGTATCAAAAACTAAAGTGTGGTAAACGCTGCGTGAAGAGGGGCTGTATCCGTTTCGCGTCCAACGTGTACAAGCCCTTCAACCTGACGATTTTCCAGCAAGAGTGCGGTTTTGTGAGTGGTTGTTGCATCAACATGACAATAATCCGGACTTTTTGAAGTGCATATTGGTGACAGACGAATCTACGTTCACGCGTAATGGGGTGAATAACTTTCGCAACACTCATGTTTGGTCAGTAGAAAATCCGCACGCTGTCCGTCGGGCACATTTTCAACAAACATTTTCGGTGAATGTTTGGGCTGGCATGGTGAACGATATGCTCATTAGACCATTTATTCTCCCAAATCGATTGGACGGGATGCAATACCTAGACTTTTTACGCAACATTTTGCCTTCCTTGTTAGAAGATGTGCCATTAAGTGTAAGACAATCAATGTGGTTTCTGCGTCTGCTCGGTAGCGCATCAGCTGATTTCATTTTCTGTTGGAGCGGTATGATTTCGGGCAGAGACGTACTTAGCCCTTCTCGTCAACTGGAGAGTGAGTACTTTTTCCTTTATTTTTTTTTACTTGGTCGCCCTCGTTTCACTACACATTACCTTTGTTATTTCAAGGGTAGTTGTTTCTGAAAAGGAAAACCCCAACTTTGCGGACACCCTGTATTGTGCCATATTCATAGTCCTACTACTGTTTGTCCATCTGGATATACGATTCTGAGTTCTAACTAGCTTTAGATTATATAGTTTTTTGAACTGGATAGGTAAATTCATTATAGAAACCTGACAACTGCGGTTTTTGAGCAGCATAGATGAGTCACTGCCAAGAATCTCGTACTCAGACTGTACAAGCTGTTAAAATAAATTACTCAACTTTGAAAGCACCCTGTATAAAGGCAGACTGAAGGAGACAGTTGAAGCTGTGAGAAATGTTGGGAAATTGCTTGAAATATGTTAACAGTATGTTAGGTCAAAGTCGGCAGTGCAGGGCCAGACGAAATGAAAAAATTAGTTTCTTGTTCATTTTGATCTAATTTGTATTTATCATTAAAAATATCTATATTGAATTTCTTTTCCTCAAAGTCTTAATGACAGCTGATTTGAAATTTCTATCTATCACAAATTTTTAAATACGGTTCTGTCTAAACTGGCCAATACTTCTGTCCGAGTACTGGCAAAATAGTACCTTTTTGATTAATATTTTTTTATAAAATTGCAAGAATATCTATAAGCAATTTAGTTGTTGTAACATCCGTTATCTTTAGCACAAAATTCGTAATTACACTTTGTATTCCACTTTTGTCTAAATTGTGACACATTTATCCTGTGATTTAGAAGTAATTTCTCTAATGTGTTTTGTATCCAATATACTCGTATTATTATTATTAATAATTAATGTCTTTTTAAATCTTCAGGATGAATAAATTCGTTATTATAGCAATGTATTTAATCCATCACGTAATCATTATACTCGTAACGATCTACACAACTATCTATGATTCAAATTATTAGAAGCAAAACAAACCGAAGAGTTTTAAGGTACTGATAAAACTGAAATTAAATCGTCATTACCCATTATCTCTTCTGCTTTGCTTTCGCTATGTATCACGAACTTTGACATCAGCCGGCTAGATCTGATACGAAATTATGAATGCTCAATCAGCAGTATCCGCTTTCAATGCTGCGAGATTAACGTTGTACTAAAGCTTTTAAACGGTTAAAAATGATCAAAAGGACGCTCGTGTTTGTGCTTTTGTTTGGTTTAGTGTGTTGTGAAGAAGGTAATTGTGTATTGTGCCCGAAAGTGTTGACTTTTTGCACAGAATTAGGATATATATAACTTGATTCAGGGTGTAGGTTGGATTATCCTGAACATGGATTTCTCTCGGAGCAGTGCCTTGGTATCGTATCTAACAACTTAATGAAAAATTTAATGAAGCTATATAAGGGCAAACAAATTTTTGTTCGTATTGAGATACGCATGTCGTCTATTTTTTTTTCATTTTTCTATAATAAATATTATTGCGATCGGGGAACCATGTATGGATTCCAAAACCTATAGTCAACGCCAAACAAAGTGGCGTGCACGTCATCAAGGTGGGTGTGTTGAAAAATTTACATTGTTGCCAAACTTTTTGTAAAATAATAAAATTTATTATTTACATATCTAGGTTTATAAGCAATATTAACCTCAAATGAGAACAAAAATAATAGTATAATAAAATTATAGATCTGTACTTGCATAATCATTAAGTATGACAATTATTGATCAGATGACACTATGAAACTACCATATTTAATTGATAGCTTAAAGGTACTGAATAAAAATCCAAATGGGGTCCTCCAAATTTTATGCATGGTATTTATTTTACAGAATTCATACAGAAAAATGCATTCTAAAATTAGGTAAGCTACTGGTGTAAGCTTTTTCTGTACAATAAAGTTAGTCGGAGTTTCTTTCTTCAGCGCTGTCTGAATCTGAATCTTCATCACTCTCAAAGTTGATTATTAAAGGTTCGATGTCTGGTCGATCAAAAATTCGTTCTCTTTCATACCATTTAAAAATTTCTTGCTCAGTATGTCGAACACTATTTTTCCACATGTCTGGGGTAACCGTTTGTAGAGCCTCGTTCCACATATCCAAACAGTCTTTTTCACTGTTACCATCTCTACCAATATGTCTGTTATAGTAACCTTTTGCTATGCCCCAAATTAACTCAATAGGGTTAAATATACAATGGTAAGGAGGCAGACGAAGAACTTTGTGCCCATGTTGTTCCGCCAATTCATCAATCACGTATATTTTAGGTGGTTTGTTTCTAAAAAAGCAGTTATTTTAAGAATAGGAATAAACAAAATAAATATAAACTGTCGACCAAAATATATATAATTAAGAAGCATTATGTACCGAGCAACAATACTCAATAGCTCTGTTTTAAACATTGTGTTTAAAAATGGTATGTTTTGATTTGTCAACCAGTCTTGGATATTTTTTTTGTCCATGCATTGTTGGGCACTTTGTTCAATATCATGCTGTGATAAGGGGCGTTATCCAGTATAATCATAGATGGACTCTCCAATTTTTCTAATAACTGATGTTGAAACCATTTCAAAAAATTGTCCTGGTTCATCTCTCCATGGTAATCGCTCAATTTTGTTTTCGAAGAAAATATCGCTTCACTACCCTCAATAAACCCATTTTCATTTCCAGCATGTAATATAATGTATCTAAAATATATTAGTTTTAAATTTTATAGTGCAAATTGTGTAAAAGTACATACCTTTTACCATCTGTTTTAATAGCTTTCACGCTTTTTTGGTTTCCATTTTGCCAAGAGCGACCTATGGTCCCATTTTGAAATATCCAAGTTTCATCGAGGAAGACAAACTGGTATAAGGCCTCAACCTTGGCTTGATTGTATTGCCTTAGAAATTCCACCCTTTTCAAAGCTATACTTGGTAGTTCCATGAGCCCTCGTCGCGGATTGTCCTTAAGCCACTTAAATCCAAGATCTCTAAGCAACCGCCTTAAAGACGTGGCACTACCATCAAATAATGCCCTATCTCTTAATCGAGACCATAAAGTTTGTATCGTAATTTGTTCTTCTGAAACCATGTGTAATATGACATTATAATTTAGTTAACAAATTAATGCAAATTTCTGATAAGTTATTATAATAAGATCTTACTTTTGTGATACATATTATAGATCACTTCTCGAATGGCACTTGTATCCAATGTCGCTGTGTTGGTTACACGTTTAATATAACTCCGCTTTTTCTTGGGCGATTCTAAATTTGCATCACTTTTCACACCCTCGGAAATACGACTAACTGTCCTTAAACTAATTTTTAAAGCAGCAGCAACACGCTACAAAAAATGAAATAAAATTTCACTATTATTAATATACATTACATATAATTATTAGTAACCTACCTCTTGAACAGCATTTAAAGGCAACAAAGGCCCGTTGTTGTCCCTTTCTTGCTCAAAGTGGTGCATTAACGAGGCCACGAGTTCCTTACACCGACTATTTAACTGTTTGGGCATCTTTATATACCAAAATTGCCTTTATCTACTCGTAAAATGAATAATTTTGTTTTGAAACAAACAGTTGTTGATTTACAGTATGCGGGGCCAAAGGATTTATAAAGATTTGAAATGCCACAAATTGATTCAGTGTCAAAATTAATACAAATGTCAGTTCCCAGTTTAAATAAGTTTCAAGGTGACAATGTGTCAACGCTGCGAAATCGGTTTAGTGCGTTTACATATCGATAAGTGATTGGAGCGTTTGCAAAACATTTTATTTCGCATAATGCGTCTAAATTTATCAGAAAGCAACTTATGTGATATTTTAATAACAATGTTTATATGACTATTAACCATAATAAGAGAGTAATGACCATTTTACAATTTATATATCACATTAATATGAAACTGCAATAGAGCAATTGTTTGTGATAGAAACCTAGGCATTAGGTCGGGGAATTTTTATCGTGATGACGTGCACGCCACTTTGTTTGGCGTTGACTATAGTTCTCAATTCGACAACCATGGACAGACGTTTTGTGCTTTTTGGCAACCCATCAGCATTTTGGCAACTAACCTCTATCTGAGCAATGAAATAAGACGAAGGAAAATTTATTAGTCACTTACCATAAAGTTATCCTTTCGATAGGATGTAGCGTTTACCGCAGGCTGATGGACTTTCTTTTGCTAAGTTAGAAACCATTTTTATTTTAGTTTCCTTATTTACGTCGTCGTCAAACAGATATAAGATAGAGATCACATCTGTCAAATACCATAAATGTTGGCGGAACTGTTGTAAATCTGCTTCTGACATGGTTTTGTCAATAATTTCGTAAGCCTTCATTGCCTTTAAAAACTCGGACAACCCATGTACATACATCTACCATAGATCATGAATATTTTCTTCTTAACCACCTTGCAAAGATCCTCGGTCCACTATGTGTACCTCCTAAGGGGCCGTTCAAGTATTACGTGAGCACTATCGGGGGGCGGGGAGTTCTTTGCTATGCTTATTTTGGATGACACGGGGGGTAGGGGAGTCATCGGTAGTTATTTACTTTTTTACACGAATGGCAACCCTCACATTGTCTTTGCTTGAAAACGAAACGCATTTTCGGGGATTCCCGCAAATAATGCATACGTTTAGTGAACAGCGCGCGGTAATTCCCCTACTCGCTTTAGAACCGAGTAGGGGAATTACCGCGCGGTGTTCACTTGTCTAAATTTCCTCTACCAGTGTATTGTTTCGTTTGGATACTATAGCGAGTAGACGTATTGTAAGCATAGTAAAGCAAGTTAACATTTGTGTTACCATTGATACCATTACCCAAAGTTTATTGTTCAAATAAGATGTCGTTTCACATAGACAAATCCAAGTTATACCAAAAATTGTTTGAAAGTTTTAAAAAATCTCATACAAGTACGAAAGTACAAATTGACAAATGTTTACGTAAGCATGGGGGGAGGGGTAAGAGCTTTGCTTACTTTTGCTGACAAGGGGGATGGGGGGGTAAATAATTGTAATAAATCTGCTTACGTAATACTTGAACGGCCCCTAAACGCAGATGCACGATGTTGCTTGTTTTCTCGATGAAGTGGTTTTCCTACTGTATTCTTTGTTCCAGATGTCGCCCCACCCCAAGCCGAAGCTCAAAACCCCACCCTTCAAGGCCAAAAGAAACTCAGCGAGAACATCATGTCCATCTTGGAGCACTACAAACAAGAGGACCCAGTCGGACTTCCCGGCGCCCCCATCCCAGACCCGATGGACATTCCCGAATTCTCGCACTCCTTCTCAGTGGGCAGGATGAATTTCAAAAACGTGAAGATGTACGGTTTGAAGAGGTTCAAGATTGATCACATCAGTGTTGATGTAAACGCGTTGAAAGTCGAAGCGGAGTTGGTGATTGATAAGCTGGATGTTAGGGGAAATTATACGTTAAGTACCTGGCTGTCTAGGTCTGCTGGGCCTTATACTGTCAAGCTAACCGACGTATGTCTTCTTTATTGTTTTATACGCATGATGACATAATATAAGGTCTTGTTTTGAATCAAGATGCTTGCATAACAGCTGATTATCTAGTAATATTTGAAAAATTTAGTAGTTCCAGGGTGCAGAGAGTCAGAGATGAAGTTTTCAAGTGTTTTACCACAGTCGCATTTACTGGCAGCTCAGTTTTTTTTTGGAAAAAAAATTAAAATGAGGTATCACTCGACTTCCCTTTCCATTTAAGATTTGAGGGTTGGTGTCACCCCCGCCAGTAAATGCGTGTGTTTCGTTTTCGATGCGCCACCCTGTAGATCCTGCGACTATAAGTTTAAAAAATAATAATTCACGTATCTCTACTATGAGAATTATTAACGGCATAGTGATTTTTAGGTGGACATCGTAGCTATAGCAAGGCTAGAAGTCATAAGAAATGGTTCATTGGAAGCCCAAGAAATTGATATGGATATACGCTTCAAAGATATCGCTATGGATTTTCAAAACCTAGGATTCTTTGCCAACATGTTCCAAGGTAAAGAAGCAAGTATTACATATCAATAAAATTATTTACATTTTTCATCCCTGAAATATACATTTTTCGAAGCCTTGGATATCTTTTGCTAACATGTTCCAAGGCAAAGAAGTATTATTTTGACCTATATATTGAATTGTTCACATTTTTTGACATGCTCCTAGTCTAACTCTTTGAATTTTAAAACACAAGACGCATTTTACTCAAAAAGCCAAATTTTCGACATTTGTTTGATGTCCACTTACTTCTCCCTTTATATGTTTTATTAAATTGCGATAGATACAAATCGTATAATAAGTCGATAATTTGCATTCATCATATGGAATTTACGTTACTTTTTATCGTATTTCTTTCATCAAGCCATTTCATTCGATACCTACCCATATTTTAGCGGTTGCCATGAAAATTTTAAATCGCCATTTTGCGGCGGCCGTTATATTGACGTCACTTTGCTTATTGTGTTTCAGTCATCAAGCCCTTTAATTTGATACCCATTGGACTTAGCATGACGTCACTTTGTTTATTGCGTTTCTCTCATCTAGCGCTTTCATGTGATCGCTATTTTAAGGCATCTGTAATATTTTGTTCAAAATGGCGACAGTTAATTTATCGTGTATTTTTGCGCGAATCAAACGTATATACAATTGGCTAAGGCTAATTCAGTTTCAAGATACTAAAAAAATATTACAAAATCTGGAGATTAAGACTATGAGCGTGTTTGAATTACTTTTTTTGTACGAGCAAGAATATGATTTCAGGTATGATGAACTCAGTCGGAACCATCGTTTTCGACTCCATCAAGCCATTTGTGCTTGCCGAGGCTAACACAAACATAAGAAATGATGTCAACAAAGAAGTGCGCAAAATTCCAAAAACGTTCCCGAACTCGATATCGCCTCTGGACGATGTCATGCACGAAATCAGGAAAAAAGTCAGAGGAATGGGCATGGACCCTTATAAGATCCCGGACTACAACAATAGGTACATCATCTTCTCTTATCCACGAACAGATGTCTGAAAGGTCATATTTACCCACGGTTTTGGATTCGTGGTAGCTTGTCGAGGTTTGTTAAACGTATGGTTGCACTTTTATGGTGGATAAAAGAGGATTATTCCTCTACGACGTTTGTTTTCCTAACGTTTAAAATTTTTAAGGGAATATGCATGCTTTGTAGTATGCAGAATGGTGTATTTTGGTATATGTATTGAAACTGTATTTTATCATTTTCTTTTCCGTTATTTTCGGGTCACACCTCGTATGATGTGCATAGAGACGGGGTAATTCAATGGTGGGTTGGTGGGTAGGTGGGTACAGCTGAAGCAGAAGAAAAAACAACTTTACTGGAGCGGAAAGGAAGCTATAGATCTACGTTGGACAATGTTCACCAAATTCCATTGAAAACATAAATATATTTACTTTTTCACGACCATCCATTACGATAGAATAACAGCTGATTGTCTAGTAACATTTCAAAACTCCCCATAATGACAAATGACATAACTCTGACGGATCCGTCAACGCCTGGTAGACAGAGCCGTATTTTGTTTCATTTTTTTGTACGCTAAAGGTTCATTTTCTACTTGCGAGCAATTCTTTTATATAGAAAAAGTTATTTTCATACAAAAAAAACACACCCTACAAGTAAGATTTACAAATATGTCACTTGCTAATCAGCTATTCACCTCAATAGACGTCAAAACATGATAGATACTCGTGAATTAGGGTTTATTTCTCATAACATTCGATTACGTATTTATAGGTTATATTCATTACTACAAATTCCGAAAATCTGGAACATCAAAGTGACAGGTTGACAGTCAATGACAGTGAGTGTCCCTTAAGCTTGAGATGTGACACTGGTTGACATACTGTTTGTGGGCAGACAACCAACATTGCAATAACATGCAACTTGTTTTGTAGCTAAGTTTAGATTTTTGTCAAATTTCGTTAGCACTTGAATGAGTCTTAAACTTATAAGTATTTCTTCAACAGCGTAGGCGTCTTCGACATCTTCCTTACTCATACGTGGCTGTATGGGCTAGGCTCCTTCCACAGAACGAAAGATGTCAAGTTTGAATTTAGAAACAGAACGATCCGTGCCCTTTTAGAAGTTGGTACGGGAACCATCAAAGGCACTAGCAATTGGGAGATCTCTCTGGTGGCCGGCATTGTCACTAGATCTGGATCGGTAGCTTTCAGCGTTGATTATATCAGGGTAAGAATAATAGTATACGCGGAGCGCAAAAAATCATGCACATAGCACAAAAAGCGTGTCGGAGCTCTAAAAGGATGTTGAGTCATCGAGCCATTTTAAGCGACGCGGTTTGTAATAGCTGTCAAATGATGACGTCACTTTTACTGTTTTGATGTCAAATGTCAGCCCATAAATATAACTTAACTCTTTCCTATTTCTTTTTGCCTTTTGTGTTTGTTTTGGGTCGTCTGTGACTTATAATTTAACGTAAAAAATTATCAGTGAAAAAATCGATATCAGATGATAATAGGCGTTTCTATGGAGTCATGCATTGTTTTTTTTGTGCAGAATTTAAAAAATAATTAGTTAAGTTGTTAATATCAGAGTGAAGTATTTACTTATATTTGAATATATTTATTCTCGTTGACGTGGGACCACAAAACAATAGCTGCAATCCTGTTCTGAGGTGTGTGTTCTGTGTCAGAAGGGCAAATGACAGAATAATAAAGGGCATAACCAAGGTTCATCACTTAAAATTGCTTATTGTGAATATAGCGTCATTCAAAAACATCTGGCATTGACATTGAAAGGAATACGCTATCCTTAAGGCAGAGTTCACAGAATATTGAAGTTCGTAAACATTTAGCAATTTTTTTTAATTGTTTAGTAACCACTAAGCTGTCAAAATTTCGTTGAATTCGTGAAAAAGTTATTGTGTTCCGCATTTATATATGTTTTTTTTATGGGACAATACCATGTTCTGCACAATTTCAGTCACAAATCAACATAAGCCAAAGCCTTGCCGAAGATGTACCCCCATCTCTAGACGACATACAAGTAGAGTTGGGAAATATCCAAATAAGGTTCGACGGACTTGGAACTGTAGATTACGCGATAGAATTCGGAGTGAATGTCCTGCCTAATCTTTTGCGATACCAAATCATGGATGCCTTGGAAACGCCTATAAAGATGAAAATCCAAGAAGCCTTAGACCAGGTCAATATGAACAAGATAATACACGAGAATGCTGAGAAGCTAGATAATATGAAGATCGAGGAACTTCAAAACTTATAGTGTATATAAAAATTAATTTTATATGTATAATTTAGTTACAGTTGTTCAAGTGAATAAACGTTCATTTCTTGATTTCTTGAATTTGACGTAAAAATCCACCCACTGTTATCAGCAGGATAGCACAGAACGTCCAGTTTATGCACTTATAATGTCTAAACACCTCAGATCGCAAAGACGTCTTTAAGATGTCATTAGTGCGATGTTTTTAAGAATATCCTAACTTGACAGAAACCAAACATCTTTAAGACGTCTCCTTACGTCCTTCAGAAGACGTGGTTGAAATTTTTAGAATTCTTCTCCTTAAAAAGTTAGAAATATTAGTGAACAGATGACGATGCGTCGGCTAAAGGAAACACATCTCTATACTTACCTCTGCAACATCTCTAGCTCAGGCATCTGTCAATGCCAATTGTCATTTGCTTCAGTGTTCAGTGTTTTTTAAGGCATAAGGCGTAGCGTACGCGGGAAACGTTCCTGCCTACCTGTGATTTTCCACTTGTTTGCCGTGGTAGATTGGCCATCGTGTTCTCACCGGGCATTTGTCAACATTAGAAAAAATTGTTCTTAACAGGTAAGTGTAGGCCTTGAAATGAACTCGAATGTCATGGTCAGGGTCATCATTAGATTGCTTAAACTTGTGTAGAGATGATCTTAGCAGCGACTTGCAAGTCGCCGGGATACCGGCGACAGAGACCTTAAAGTCGCCGGTAGATTTAGCAGCGATTTAGGTCACTGCTTATCTATCTATAAAGACACAAGTTACTTGTGTCTTTGTCAGTATTTTCTGAGATGGGGGAACTGTCGGGAACTTTTTGTTTGCCCTGGATGCATCTTCCTCTCCAAATGAAAACCACATTTGACATTGTAAATTTATTTTATGATATTAAAAACCAACAGTCGAATCTATAAAAAAAACGTTTCTAACTATATATATTATATAACGTAAACTCACAACAAAATATCGGTCGGAAAAGTTATTACAAGTATATTCAAAAACATTTTTTTTTATCAAAGCACTTTTTTAATAATTCGTCTGTTTTTTATGTCTTTAATGCCGCACTAAAAACCTTACGAACGTAGTATAAAGACATCTTTAAGACGCACTGGGGTGCGTTTGTAAATCACTTGGAAATGTATCACCATAAATAGTAATGAAATGTAGATTGACAGATGAAATTTTACTCTATAATACTGTGAAACTTTATTTTAAGAACGCCTAAATTATTACAGAGTCATGTAGTGACGCTCGATGACAACCGACTTATTTCTAACCACGTTTTTTGAGACCATTATAATTATTATAAGAGACCCTAGGAATACGGGGTAGCATTTATAATGAAAAATATCTACTCTGCCAATTTTGAGCAATTTTTGATAACCAAATAAAATAAACAAGCAGTGAACCATGAGAATTACAACTCTCATTTTCAAAGTTTTGAGCTCGGGAAGAAAAGCACACTTTTAATGTTTAAGAAGTATTACTTAGTTTTATTTCCGAACGCAAGTAACATGTACGTCAAACAATTACGAACCCTGAAATTGTTATAGAGTAGTAAAAAGTACACTCTGTAACAATTTACTGTAGGGTTTTTTTCGGTGTGGATGTTGGAGATCACTTCGCGTCGATCTAGAAGGCGATCCACTTTCACGGTCCTCACAGACGCCGCCAGGTGGCTTGCGCGGTCGTGGTTCGCGTAAAAGCAGAGATCGGCCGTTAAGCTCTGGCGAGTAGGAGACTCGCCCAACAGATGGCGCTATTTGTCACATTACGAACGCAGCCGTTTGTCTAACAAACGACGTCTTTAAGATGTCGTACAGCGTTCACGAGACGTCTTTATGACGTTTCTAATATCCCAAAATGACATTTTTAAAACGTATTTAAGATATAGTTGTGCTATTTGGTTTTACGCCGAAGAAAATATATGGAAACAAAATTGAAATATATACATTTTATTTTAACAAATTCTCATATAAAAATTATGAAAAACTAATATAAAAATACACAAATGGTATGTATAAATAGTTATAACTGTACATCTCCTATATATTGGCTCTGCCTCTTTTTCGGCGCCCTTCTCAAACTACTGAGGATGTTCAGCAGTTCCGACACTGCCTTAGGTTGTTGTTCTTTGTCTTTATTCTCTTTTTCCTTCTTCGGTTTACGCAGCGTGAACTGACCCGACTTTATGGCGTTAATAATATCTTCGTTGGCACAAGGAACCTGAAAAAAGTTTGAGATGACCCAAAACTAGAATTATGCAGGATGATCCAGTTAGAGAAATCCATCCTCAGAAGTACCGCTCTAGGAAGCATAGCGTCAATCTACTAGACGCCATTTTTCAATGCGACAATAAATACCTTACAAACGTATTATAAAGACATCTTTACTGTGTCGTACAGTGTTCACAATACGTCGTTTTTAAAACGTATAATTGTGATATTTGGGTAATAGATCTTCGCGACAAACAAGGGTATCAAAAAAAAGGACCGCATCACTTACAGCTGCGGCAGGCTTCTTCTCCGGCGTCCCACCGACAGCACTTGGTTCCGCCTTCTGCTCCGACAATGTCTGCCCCTCCTCCAACTGTTTCGCTGCGGTAGCGCCTCCATCGATAAGCAGACGGCTCCTGCGTCTCCGCAGAGGCGCTTGCGGCGCCATCGGTGGTAGGGGAGGCGGAGGAGGTGGTGGGGGGCACCGCAGGCGTTGCTCCGCCTCTTCGACTCGCTGCTGGGCGGAGACCAGCTCGGATTCGGCCAATCGCAGGCGTTCCTCGAGGATCTCCACTTGAGGGTCGGGCGGGAAGGATTGTTGTTCTTCCAAGCGCTCCTGTAATAGTTGTAGTGGTTACGGAAAGGTTTTTTAGATAATAAATAGGACTTCCATAAGACATAATTTCAACAGTAAATTTAAATTTATCGAATATATCAACCGTAGGCATCCTCTGCTTCGCTAAGCTTTTGTATATTCGCTGTTATACTATATGACTCGAAGATACGGCGCTAAAGAAAATATAATCTACAATAACAAAAACGACATGCAAACCTCTTGTACCCACAAAAGAAGAACTGGAAAAGAAGCAGATTTTGACAGCAATGACGTTTGACAGAACGGGCTCAACCAACCGATTTTAAGAGCATCGTTTTGGTCATTTTTTGACGTAAAGGACGACCTAGGGCATACCCGCGTTATTTACCAATCGTTCACTGTTATCTTTAAAAGTGCGAATGTTTGCAGATAATTGTGGTGTTAGACGATTTCAAAACGTGCTACTTCTTACATAATTTGCAAAGGACAGCACAGGCTTAATGAAGGTAGATGTTTCCATTGGTACGTATTATTATGTATGTTGATACAACGCTGCTACATCACAATTTTGGCGACAAACAATGCCACGTAAACATATAGGCTTGGTTCCCTCCAATCGATTCGTCATCTCGAACGGAAAAAAGTAGTATGTTTAGTTGCCCCCATTTTGTGTTTTAAACTTACACCAATTTATTATAATGGCGAATAAATAGTCTACATGTTAAAGCAAGTTATTGTATTATACCATTGAACTCCCGCACAAGTTAATGCCTTGAAAAAAGTTAAGTACGTTTGGGCGTATGAAAGCAAATGATGGTGGCCATTATTTGATGTTTGATGATGCTACAATCAAATTTTATTTGTGATACGTTATTGGGTTTTGTTAAATGATACCGTCTCGTAGATAACTCACCATCAGGCTCACCCTCGAGATCATTATCATCATCAACCTTCAATATAAATAATACTTATGAAGATAGTCAATAAATGTTTACTCAGAAAGTAAGAAGTGTCTGACTTTTCTAAATTATCAACTCTTTTGATCGTTCATTAAAATTGTTACACAGAAACACGATTGAATAAAAATCCCATCAAAAAAACACCTATGATAAAAAGTTCATAAAAATGACCTTGAATTTGATTGTTCCATATTTGATCCAATACTTTACCAATAAAAAATTAATTCTTGTCAAGGTTACGAAATAAAATTAAAACTGACTCACCTGCAACATGTTAATCTCTTCTTCATATTTATTCCTATCATCCTCCAACGTTCTTTTCAGATCTTCGATTTCTTGCAAAAGCATCATGTAATCTCCAGCGTTGTCACTGTCGTTTAACCCTTGCAAAATTAACGTACTTTGATGAGCTAGGACGTTTCTCTCTCTCTTATGCGCATCCGATTCTTTCCTGTAACAGAAATTGGTCAAAAATCTCGAAAATAAACCATAAGAATTAAATTTGAACTATTTAGCATCTTTGTCAAGTTTTCGTTTACGTCAATCTGTTGACATTCAGTATCATATTATTTTCAACAAATATTCATTTAGCTAAGTTAAAACGTTGAGTCAGCCTTATATCATCTTTTCAATTTCGTCTATGAACATTTAGACAATAATAAATATCTAGTAACTATAATGTTTGATTTAGCCTTAACATCACAATAATCCTGAACAAACTTCATCAGCTGGACATAAGAGGGTTATTATTGGACTGGTTCAAATCCTACTTAAAAAGTCGTCATCTAAAGGTAAACATACAAAATACAAACATTTCCTGTATCGCTGGGCGTGCCACAGGGATCAGTGCTGGGACCATTACCTTTTATTCTTTTTGTGAACGATCTCAACAAACAGGTAAACGCAGGAAAAGTGGTGATGTTTTTTGCAGATGCATCGTTATGTCTGAGAAGGAGTCGTGGTGTAAAATAAACAACTAATATTGAATAAGAACAAAACAACTTTTATATTTTTGTTTGCTTGTTAAAAATCAATAACCAAACCATTTGTTTAATAACAGTGTCAGGCTATCAGGTACTTTTTTAGACTATGATCTCACTAAACCGAAACTTGTCTAATTACTTTATGCAAAACAACTCGCAGAAAAGCGTCGGCAGTGCTAGAAAGTGCAAAGCAGCAATTTATATGATCTTTGCGAACCATAGTTTTGTATTGTGATTTACGGATCAGCTTAAATTCTTACTTTAATGCAGCAAGACTTTGCCGATGATCCTCTTCTTTCTGTTTATATTCCTCCAACTCTTTCCTCATCATTTCCATGACCCTAAGTAGTTGGTTGTGCTCTTTCTGAAGATCGCCCAGCTTCGACTCCAATTTTTCCGTTTTCCGTCTTTCGCTTTCCAAATCCTGTTAAAGTAGATATATGTTTCAACAGTGAACACGATGACGCCAAAATGACGTCATTATTCGACCACTTTTGGTCGGAGGCGTCATCGACTAAAAAATGACGTTTTTATTGACGTCATTTTTATGACGTCAGCAAGACGTCCTTTAAAAGGCTTTCATTTTGACGTTTTTTTTAAAACGGTGAGTACAGAAAGTACGTACACTTACCAACAAAGAAAATATAGAATTTTAATGAACAGTAAGGTAAACTCTGGATATCTATATCAAAATACTAATCACTACTTTATTATTATTTATACAGGGTGACTTCGAAGTTGAGTCATTTATTTTAACAGTGAGTAGATCTGATCAAAAGAAATGTTTTTTTCCTTTACCATTTTTCTGGTAAAATTAAAGTAACAAAGTTATAGCCCTTTGGAAGTTTGAGTACCGCCCTGTCTCAATAATAATATTATGTGCTCGTGTTTGGCGACAACGGATATAATCCGCCTTATCGGTTCATCGCATCGGAAACAAAAAAGCGAAAGAATTTGCAACGATGTTTTTACAATTATTTCATTCAGTTGTATACAGTCAGTGTCAGTCGGTAGTGGATAGTGGTGTCTGTTGCGTGGCTCAAACGAAATAAAAAATGGCACATGTTTATGCGGATCGGTTTCCCAATCGAGTGCAACCAACCCCTCGTGCCTTTGTTAATGTAGTACAACGGGTTCGTGAATCATTTGACTTAAGACCTCACATATGGACGGCATGCCGGTGTTCCAAGACCTCACGATCAAATACAGGTCCGCACTGCAATACTTGTCGGGAGGCTACTATATAAAACAAGGTAAATTTTTATTTTTTTATTTTTACACACATATTTTGGTTTATCTTCCTTCTACAATCATTATCTGAAAATTAATGACTCAACTTCAAAGTCACGCTGTAGAAAAGTATCAGGAATTCTTCGACCAAAAATATCTTTTTTTTCGTTTGGCCGCCTTTCTACCACCTGTGAACTCACTGCTTGTCGGGCGTCGTTGTCATATCCTCAATTTTTTAGAAGCATTTGAATACATCGCGCGATTATTTTTGCGAGCGACTGTACGTCATATCGACGTCACATAGACGTCATATTGACCTCAGGTAGAAGTCATATCCACGTCATAGAGCCGTCATATCGACTTTGTATTTGGTCTTTTATACGACATACTGTCATCATCCGATGACGTCAATTGGGTGTGAATTAGACTCTCAATTGTTTTGAGTTTTTCGTAAAAATCAAATAGTAGAACTTCAAACAAAACATGTGTGTTTTGAATCTGAAAATACTGGTATTTCTACGTCTATGGAATATTGAGACACCCTGTATAATAATTATTGATTTTTAAAAATGAGCGAGTGCGAGATAATTAAAAGAATGACCTTATTGGTTACAAAATTCAGATAAAACATATAAAACAAAAAATACAAATGACATTTTAATTATTCAACGTGTTATGTACCCTTGAAAATTTTTATACGCTTCATCTGGCAACGCTGCATCGAGTGACAACACTCCCAAAAAACCTATATAATGTCAAAAAACGACATAATGTCACTTTTCAAGATACGTAATACCTTGACCAATGCTTATATAAACTTTACCATATTTGAGCCTGCCGAATCTACCTTTCAGCTTTTTATAAATGATACTCTACCTCTCCCAATTTGACGTTCTCTTCGGTAGTCTGGAACTCCTGTTGTTTCAACTGGTCCACTTCAGTTTGTAACTCGGCTACTTCAGCGCTTAGTTGCTTGATGGTCTTGTTCAAGTTCTCGATATCGTTGTCTCCGGTCGATTCTCCTTCTCCTGCATCGACGCCCTCATCTACCGCATCTTTGTCCATCAACAGCATAGTTTTGCGTTTGAGTTCTTTGTTTTCTTTGTACCATTGAGTCGCATCTTTGAGAGCTCTAAAAATATAATCGTCTTACTCTTCGTACTTCAACTAACTTTTACTCCACGCTATCACGAAGGCAAAACCTAAATACTACAACTTTAGTAAGCAACAGTGAAGACGATTGATGACGGTGATCCCAACTTTCGTCGATGAATTAATTTAGGACAATAAAAATCAACAATCTATAATTGGAGAGAAATTATTATTATTGGTGAATCATTGTTTAGTGCATGATGAATTCCCGTCAAAATTAAAGTGTTCCACCGTTACTCCTGTGCCAAAGGTTTAACATTTTGAGCTATATACAAATATGAGACAGATAAATGTCTTGCCAGATGTTGAAAAGCTGTTCGAAGGGATAATATAGGCATTTGAGACTATAGATAGGGAAAAATAGTTAATGAAATTACATCATTGTGGTTTTGAAGGCTCAGTATTAAGAATTTACGAAATTATCGACCAATAAGTCTCGTTCCTATCGCCGCCAAAATAGCTGAAAGAATCATATTAGATAAGCTCCAGTCATTTGCTTTCGAAAATGACCTTATCCCTAAGAATCAGCATGGATTTCTCCCTGGTCGATCAATAATGACCAACCTTCTCCACTCTCTCAACGATTGGACTCAGTATCTGGACACAAAGACTCCTGTTGATATAATCTACTTAGATTTTTCTAGGGCTTTCGATCGCGTACCACATAGAAGGCTTCTGTTTAAGTTGGAATGTATGGGAATAAGAGGCGAGTTGTTACTGTGGATTAAGGCTTTTCTCACCGGGAGGACTTTCTTTGTGCGCGTCAGTGACAGCCAGTCTCACCTTCATCATGTAGCAAGTGGAGTTCCTCAAGGCTCTGTCTTGGGGCCAGTGTTGTTCCTTCTGTATACAAGTGACCTGCCCGCATTGATTTCCTCCACATGTTCAGCTTATGCCGACGACACCAAGATTTACAATCCTGTCGTAAATTCTGCTATGCTTCAACGAGATCTTGATATTGTTTGTCAATGGTCAGTCAGTTGGCTTTTACCCTTAAATCTAACTAAGTGTTGTGTCCTTCACCTCGGGAAGACAAATCCGCGATTTACATACAAGATCTCTGACCACAACATCGAAGCAGTATCGAGCCACACTGATCTGGGCGTTGTAGTCAACGATCGTCTTTCCTGGTCAGAGCATATTCACCACGTTACATCAAAAGCCAAGAAACTTCTATATATGCTGGAGAGGTCTTTCAAAGGATCCGATGTCAACACTTGCGCCTACATTTACAAGGCATTCATGAGGCCAATTATTGAATTCGCTGGCCCGGTATGGGACACTGTGCTTCTGCGCGATAGAAATCTCGTCGAATCAGTACAGCGTCGGGCTACTCGTATCCCTTTTGGAGCACGAAGACCAAGCTATGAAGATCGCCTTGAATTATTCAACCTGACCTCATTCTCTGAGCGAAGACTTCGTGGCGATCTTATAGTTACGTTCAGGATACTTCATGGTTTGATGGGCACCAACCTCATGCATCTATACCATCTGTCGCGCAGCAATCTACGCGGACACAGCTTCAAACTGCATAAGGAGCCATTTAAAACAACAGTCCGACAGTGGTTTCTTCCCAACCGCATACTCAACACCTGGAATAGTTTACCTGAAAGTGTGGTTGGTGCTACTTCAGTTAATAGCTTCAAAGTGCAGTATGATAGCTGGAGGAGTGTACAAACTTTATAGCTATGAACTGTATTTTTTTATTTTTTTCTATTTGATGTATTTGTGTTACGTGTCCGTACACTATGTTTACTGCATGAGCTTATAGTACTGTGTACTCTGCTCATCTCAATTATCATAATAATAATAATAATAATAATAATAATAATAATAATAATAATAAATAGAAGTCAAAAAACTGAAAATGGAAATATTATGTCAGGCGTTCAGAATATATCAGTAGGAGTGCCACAGGGAAGTAAATTAGGGCCGTTACTATTCAATATACATATAAGTGATATCTCTGACATTTTAGAATGTTGCAAAATTCAAATATTTAGGGACGATACAGTGATGTATGTAACGTATAAACATTTTGATGCTGCTTTGGAACTGTTAAATAGTTATATAAAAAAGTTATAAATTGATGATGAATTGATTGATTAACGATGAAAAAATTGGAGTAGTCGAGTCATTAAAAAATACTATAACTACTGTTTCAAGAGCATTATGAATACATTATTTCAATGATATCAAAAAAGATAAATTATATAGAGTTTCGTATAATCTCGGTACATATTCCAAAAAAATTGTGTATATCACTACAATTCTTCCCCATTTTTTATATTGTTGAATGTTACATGACCAAATATTTTCAAAAATACAAATTCTACAAAACAAAGCCATGAGAATAATTTTAAATAAAAAAATGCTAGGATAGAGTCTATGTTAGAAGTACTACAGTGGTTGAATATAAAAAATTTTATATGTTAATTAGTTACCATTCTCACATTTAAATTAAAAATCATTTATCATTGTACCACCACATTTAGGAAAAATCACAAAATTAGAGACATCATAACTACGCAACTAGAGGCAGTATAGATTTTGGTCTGCAAAATGGTAATAGCATAACAAGCAAATCTGTATTTCAAACGGGAGTATTTGAATTGAATGAATTGAATAATAATATTTAACAGTCTTCGCATGTAAAAATATGTACGGTGAAATTATAAAATCACTTTATGAATACCCAAAATGCATATTCATGTAATTTTAATATACAAATAAAATTACATAAAAATTGACCAACAAGATATGTAAACAAATAATTGTACAACATTAATGCTAAATAAACCTTCAACGAATAAAAACAACCGAATTAAAAGGAATCTAATGGTGTTAAACCACATGGTCTGGGGTGCAATTTTGATTACTCAAATGAGAGCAGTATACAGCCAGAAAGCGTCTCATGCAGTAAATAACTTTTTTCACGGGCAGATAGAGTAAACTTTTTTACCTGATCTGATACCTATCGAAAGTAATTTTTGCGAAAACAGTCCCAAATAATATCGAAGATACCAGAGGTTCGTAGTTTGTAGGTCGACTACCTATTGTAAAGTCCATTTTGAGAATTGCGCCGATTTTGTCAAAGGTGACAATTACGAGTACATTCAGGATTATAACGGGTGATTTTTTAAGAGGTATAGGATTTGATTTAAAAAAAACACAAAAAAATTGAAAAAACGATTAAATCTTTATTTGAGTCGATAGGAAGGTCGATATAATTTAATGTTTAAAGATTATTTCATGTAAATGTTGGCCGCGGCTCCGCTTTAGATGGCCCATGCGCAAGGTCCAACTTTGGCACACTCTCTCCAACATATCGGCCGGTATCTCACGAATAAATGCTTCAATATTGGCTCCCAGTGCATCAATCGTTGCTGGTTTATCCCTGTAGACATTAGCCTTAACATGGCCCCACAAGAAATAGTCCAACGGCGTTAAATCACACGATATAGGCGGCCGATTGACGGGCCCCAAACGTGAGATAAACTGTTCACCGAACTCGGCCATTGTTTCGTGTGCGGTGTGGCATGTGGCACCGTCTTGTTGAAACCACATGTCAGCCAAGTCCAGCTCTTCCATTTCGGGCAAAAAAAAGTTTGTTATCATCGCACGGTAGCGCTCGCCATTCACAGTTACGTTCCGGCCATTGTCGTCTTTGTAAAAGTACGGCCCGATGATGCCACCGGCCCATAATCCACACCAAACAGTGATTTTTTCGGGATGCGTTGGTAGCTCTTGCAATGCTTCTGGCTGGTCTTCACTCCGGATAAGGCAATTTTGCTTGTTAACGTACCCGTTCAACCAGAAATGAGCTTCGTCGCTGAACTGGCGGATACAGCCGCAATATTTTCTTCAGTCCTCACTCTACGTCTGCGTTTTGTTGGTTTAATGTCCAATAACGTAAACTGGGTTCGAAATTTAGTCACAAGCTTCCGAATAGCTCCTTCAGTAGGCCGACCAAATTGCCCATAAATTGGAAGCAGTGCTCGATGCACTCTCTTAACCGAGCATGAATTTTGATAGTGAAATTCAATAATTTGCAAGCGATGTTCGTTCGTAAGTCGATTCATGGTTAAATTATAGACCAAACTGAACAAGTTTGACAATGACACAAGACACGATTCACGCGTCATCTGTCAAACACAGTGTTGCCAAAAAGATACTAGCAAAAAAATCACCCATTATTTAGGTCATCAATCATGTAGACCTTCAAGAATGTGACATTCATCACATTACTGAGTGATAAGTTTTAACAAAAAAAATGGCAAGAGGATTGACTCTATAGTTCCTCGCCAGTTTTGGCATAGGAAGTAATAAAGCATTATTAAAAATAAATATTTATTATAATTAAACTAGTTTATCCTACTTTTTTACTCGTCCGTTTAATTTTTTGTGAAATAAAACTTATATTTCGATAGAATTTATTTCGTCACAACTCGAGGTTTTTTTTGAGGCAAGATATTGATATCCCGCTGAAATGAAAATTTTACCCTATTATCTAGAAGATCGTTAATCTACTGTAAATCACCTACAATCTTGTTATTATTAAATCTATGAATAAATAGTTTGCTTTAGAATTCAAGGTAAATCTCGCGAGTATCTGTATATGGCAGTATGTGCTATTTTCACAAAACTGGTTTAACCTTTTTTAAATTCAATTATTTCAAGTGTAATTACTGTCGAGGAGAACTGTATATAGAAAATGAACAAACCACATATTTTGACTAGTAAATTCTACAAACCCATGACAAACCGGCTCAAAAATTTGTGAAATCTTGGCACCAGTTGAAATTGATAAAAAATAACGCATGGGTATCCGTTCGGTTGGCTCTCGACAATAGAGACTCACCCTGACATAGCTCTAGTTTCAGTCTCATACTGATTCTTGAGTATTTCGTATTCTTGTGAACAAACCACATATTTTAACTAGTAAATTGTACAAACCACTGACAAACCCGGCTCAAAAATTTGTGAAATCTTGGCACCAGTTGAAATTGATAAAAAATAACGCATGGGTATCCGTTCGGTTGGCACTCGACAATAGAGACTCACCCTGACATAGCTCTAGTTTCAGTCTCATACTGATTCTTGAGTATTTCGTATTCTTTGTACAAGTTCTTTGATGCAGTCGAAAGCCTGGTAAATTCTTCGTTCTTCTCGAACAGTTCAGTCTCTAGTTGCTCGTGCTTGATCTGTAAGTTCATATACTTCTTTTCCAGCTCGTTGAGACTTCGCAGAGCTGAAACAAAGAGTCATAATTGATCTGTATTGTATAATAATAATAAAATGTCTTTATTGGAGGTAGTTTAACATATGATATTCTACCACTTAACCCGTAAAATGTCTATCCACAAAATAATAAAAATAATATACAGATACCACTAAAAAATGCAGAGGTTTTAACATAAAAACGAATTAATTGAGTAAGATTAATCAAATTCGGATAAAAGGGACAAGTATAACATTATACATAGTTATAGAATGATGTTAATACGTACGCAGAAGTGACAGATGTATTTATGTTAGTGTTTGCTCGAAAATGATTTCTTTTAAATTCTTTTTGAAAGTCTCGAAATTCAAAGCTTAAGTATCATTGTACATGATAGTAGCATTATGAGTAAAACATTTAGTAAAACATGAAGTTCTCTGAGGAGGTACTGTTATTCTATCAATAAAGCGAATATCTTATCTTTCTTTTTGGATTTTACGTATAAAACTAAGGAATATATATTTTTGGCAAAAATTATATCAGTAGTTTCAAAAAATTGCTCACAATGGCGTATTTTGAATTTTATGAATAGCATCTTGAAACAACATATTCCCTGGTTATCCTAAATTACATACCTAATCTGATTGTCTCCATTTTTCAAACACAAACCGCTAAGAGGCAAACTAATGTTAGAGGTCTGTGAGACGATTGTTAAAAACTCTCGTAATCTACACTTGCATATATACTATAAAATGCTGATTCAAGCCGCCTAATTAATCGAGTGATTAAACCTTTGAGGACTGCGTTTACAAAATTTCTTGGCTGAAAACACATCGTTGAATCACTAAGGTTACATATTGATTGTATTTTAGGTATCGAAGTTTCGTTTGTTTATAATAACCATTGTATGTGATTATATTTATTTTTACACTATTTATTTTGGTAACTACGAGGTCTGTATATTAAGTAATGAAATTGGCAACGTAGCGTTCGATCTGGCAACACTGGAGGTGCCGGTTTTAGCGGGGACACAGGAGAACAAGCGATCCGTCTTCAGTGCAAGATTGAACTAGTGGTGTTGATTCTCGTTACTTTCCAGTACTCGTTACTAATCGTTACTCTTCTGCAAAGTAATCATTTATTATATTCGTTACTTTGATTACTATGAGTAGTATGAGTATAAAGATTTGGCAACGTGCGTCGTGTAATTAATGTCGAATTTGAAAAAGTTCAATCGAAAAATAGACAACCTTGTAATTTGCAAATTGTTTCAAATTATTGAAATCTGCCGTGTTTAATGCAAACATCGTATCTTCAAACTTTATGCTTATCAAGATGGATTATTTTAGGATAGAGTGTCATACGACTCATATGAGCCTACAAACTGAAAATACTTTGTATTTACTAGAAATGCTTAAAACACTTTTCGAATCATTCCAATTAAGCTTCAAAGAATTCTACGTGGAGCTTAGTCTACACGTACCACTGGTGGTCATACTGAATTATATTTTTTTTTAGCAAAACAGTACAAGTAAACACGATTCAAATTGACTTAATTTTTGTTATTGTCGTTTACCTGAACGGTGCTTTTCTGCCTTATACTACTGCCGAACTTTGCTCCAATCCAATCGAATCCTTATTCCTTTTCAGGTTGCCAAGATCACAACAATAAATAGCTAACCTTTTTTGTTTTTGATTGGCGGACATAGAATTTGGTAATTGTTTTTAAATCTGGAGTTTCCGGGTTTCCACGCGAATGTGGGATGTCTGGCAACCCTGACGCATGAGCGGCAGTGCTACAGTGATACCAGCGTTGCCACTCAACGATCAACGATTGTAGGGGTACCGGGTACGGGAAACAGAGTAATCAAGTTCGAGCTCGGATTGGTACTCGTTACTTCGGGTATATATGAGTAACCTTTCAACTTGTCGCTTTTGAGTGCCTTAATGCTGTTAAATAAGAGAATCCAATTGTAGAAAGGAGACCTTTTGAAGTATGAGGTAGAATGCCTCTGAACGAGTTTAGTATTGACGTTTCGGGTGTTATACTGATATTTTGTGACAGATCAGGAAATACTTAGATTCACATTTCCTCTTAAAAGAGTAACAACATACTTTTTTCTTTCTCTGTGAGCAGCTGCTTCCTACGTTCTTCCGCCTCTTCAAATTTGAGCTTCCACCTGTGCGCCGGGTCGTTCACTGGAATCCTGGAAGGGCTGCTTACCGTGGAAGACTGTCTGCTCAGTGGCTTCCTTAATGGTATGCTGGAATTGTTGTTTATTTTGCCGTTAGGTGTCGCGACGTATTTGACGCTAGCTGTGGTGGACATTTTGTCCGCTTCTTTTAGGGGTTACCCTGCAAAAAAACAAAACCACGTTACTGACTGTATATCCGTGAGCCTAGAAATTAGGGCACTACCATTCTAGAAATGCCTCCTGACTGTACTTTTCGAGCAAGCAGTGCCGAAAGCCCTGAGCGAAAATGGTCATAATGTACCGTAGCGCCAAGCAGGTACTAGGTCTGTAAATTAGGTAATAAGACTGGCAACGTAGCGTTCGATCTTGCAACTCTGGAGGTGCCGGGTTTGGGGGGAGACAGGGGAACCGCGTTGCCAGGTCTGGTGAAATTTCATCAGATCTGCCTTTTCGTGATTTTTAAAGCTTCGTCGATTTTAAATGTCTATAAAAATCTTTCGGCTACCAAAAGCTCCTTGAATTAGTAAATTTCCCAACTGGTACCGCGTTTCGCTACGGTTTGCGATACCCTATTGAGGGATTCATCACTGTGTCTTCCTTGTTCTTGTTTTGGTTTTAGTCATTTCGTTTCGTCGTGAACGCGTTAACCATTATCTGATAATCTATTATTACTTCCGCGCTTTTTTATAATTTATATTTTTGAAAGTATATAATGTTCATCATTAAACTGATACAGTTCGACTGTGCATTTTAAAATTGAATTTGCAAGATAAAAGGTGAGTAATTATAATGGTAGATGACATATTTACCTATGCGTTTTTATTATATAACTATTAAATGTTTAATTTACAGTGAATTGTGTAATATTTTAAACAATTTAATTATTAAGTTGTATACAAACATTAAAAATGCATGTTTTTCGTTTACAATTAGTAATACAGCTCAAAAAATTAGCATTTATAATGCCTGGTGATTTTTTTAAATCTGGCGATTTTTCATTCCAATTTCTGATGAATCTTATTGTTTTGACCTGGAAACACAAAAAAAACTAACAAAAATCAGTCTCAATACTTAATTTACAGACCTCGCATGCTTACAATTATATACGACTCGACCACTATGAACAAACAATATTTTCCTTGAGTTTATTGGAGAAAATAAATATCCTTATTCAAAATAAAAACTTATTATTTATTTTTTTTCTTATTCTTTCAACAACAAATTAATAATCATACTGAACTAAAAGAACAAATATATGAAAATTATATAGAATTACCAAACTATATAGTTATTTGACATCAGAAATACTATAAACAAAAATATAGAAAATAAAAAAATCATTCAAAAAAATATAAATTAATACGCTTTTATTTGAAAACTTGAGATGAAAGAGCTTCATTATCGTTTAAATATTACCAATCAGAAAAACATATTTTTAAATTTTTAATTCACTTCATAGTAAATAAAAGCTTGCTTTTAAAAATGTATTTTTTATTTCATTTATACACAATTTGTTTAAAAAAATTCATCCGACAAACGTGATTATGAAACAAAAAATCCAGTTGGAAAATTTGTCCTACAAATGCAAGGTTTACTGGCATAAAAAATTACTTACGTCTCCTTTGCTGCCAATGTTTTTTTTAGTCGAAGCTCGCACTTTTATTATTTGATCGTCCATTCCACGAAAAGTTTGTATCATTGTATGAAATGAAATACATAGAAATCTAGAGCAGACGCTAAAGCTTATTGCTAATATTCACTAGTCTCAATCACAATGTAACAAATAGCGCCATCTGTTGGGCGAGTCTCCTACTCGACAGAGCATAATGGCCGATCTCTGCTTATACACTACCGCACAAGCCGCCTGGCGGCGTCTGTGAGGACCATGACAGTGGATCGCCTTCTAGATCGACGCGAAGTGATTTCCAACATTCTAGATGTCGCTTTGTGGTCTTTCTCGAAGCGGCAATTGGGACTATATATAACTCGGCGGCCGGGAGATGGAGCAGAGTACGGAATACGGTAGAGTGGCAGAGCGGAGATAAGTATCGTGCAGTCAATGGTGACATAAGAATTAGTGAGGCATACATAGTGGTGCATATAAAAGTTAAATAAATTAGTGCATTTCTTTTTGTGGAATAGACTGTTTTAATCCACACCCAAAAGAACCCAGAAAAACGCTACGACAATTTGTCCGCGTGTGTATTGTATTGAAAAGTGACATTATGTCGGTTTTTTGACATTATATAGGTTTCTTGTGACATTATGTAGGTTTTTCTACAAGATGTCAACTTAGCACCAGTTGTTGTACACTTGTTGTGTACTCGTTCAGTTGCTGTACGTGTTGCCTAAGCGTAATGATGCTTCAGCTGTCAATGTTTGAGAGGGATTGAGAGATGGGCACTTTTGGAGGTGTAAGCTGTAAGTTGTATAATACTGCTGGAAAGAAACGGCAGTGCATAGGTGCATAGTGAGAATTTTTGAGTTGGACACATGCTTGAAATGTATGCAAAGCTAAAAGGTAGTAGTATCTGACATTCCACAAATTCAAATGATTAAAAATCTAGATAATAGCTTAACAGACGTCATCTATATCACAATCTGCCGACAGTAGGTAAATAAATGTATTTACAAGTACAATTTATATCGTTAGACTAAAATTAGAATGTTTTTCCAATAAAATTTTATTGGACTGCTGTACCCACACCGAATGCTCTGCACGTAAAGGATAAAATTACCATTTCATCTGCCGAGTGTTGACTGTATATCCTCTTGATGTCTATTTTTACCAGCTACGTAAAGGCGCTCGACTTGAGACAATCCACACAATTTATCTTGATAGCTGTAATATTTTGTAATAATTCTAATTGGACCCAGTCGAGTGTGTAATTGAGCGTATTTATGTCTAAATCTTAACAAATTGAAGTCATTAACTCGATTAGTTTATTATAATTTTTGTCATCGATGTATGCATTTGAGGCTTTTTTCCAACATTACAGCGTTTTCGAAAAATTTAAAACTTTAGTGATTGATTAGGTATGTAACATAAATTCGACAGACGATTCTTTGAGGAATTTTAAGTCAAAAAGTTCATATACGGGTAGGTCCGCAAATTCTTCGTTCTCAAAATACAGGATGTTAAAATTTTTCGTAAATTTCTTGAATATCCTTCACCTAATTTTGTTGTATTTTTTTGTAATTTTTAACACTCTGTATCTTGAGAACGGAGAATTTGCATGCCATGTTGATATGAACTTTTTGTCTTAAAGTTACTCAATGTTTAATTTATGAAACATACTTGATTAAAACCCTGTACATTTGAATATATTTTTAGAAAAACATTTCTAAATACTAATAAGTAGTAACAGCACCATCAAGCTGATACGTAATATATCGGCAATTTATAAAAAGAAACTCTGTAACTCACAAACGATATTGGTGTCACCCAAAAATGACCGGTGAACTATTTGAAACGTGTTTAATTTAGTCTCAAATATTTTGAGCATGTTTGAAAAAATCACAACATCTCAAAGAGTTCAGGAAGACGGAAAACATCGACAAACGCTGTTTGGACTTTGTTAAAAATGTCTTGCCTTGCGTAAAACTAAGTTTAGAGATGTTCAGGAACGACAGATAGACCAAAGCTCCCGTGGCTTTGCATGGGGAGTAAACATTCGATATGGAAAAATGATAGTGAATTATCACTTTTACTTTATGGCAATAAAAAACCCGACACCACTTTTCTTTCAAAAATAACAGTTGTATAGTTTATAAGAAACGTTGTACATAATTGGTCAAAACATTGCGTGTATTGCGATGTAACTCAGTTATACGGTATAATTACTCATTATAGAAAGAGAAAAGCTGATTTTAATTGATTGATATATACGGGTAATGCTTTTCTCGTGTTTACTTACATGTCTGCAGTGAGAGTTGAAACATTAGACCGTTCAGAGTCTTCGTAGTTCACGTATAACTCGACAGGTCAATATACAATTTGAGCGAGCCGAATTAAAGTATTTCTAAAGTATCAAATATGTTGAAACACTGTTTGGATCGACGACATTTGGGGATTGGTGGAGTTGGCCACAAAGACCTTGGCAAACACTTTCGTCTTAGCCTTTGAGTTCCATCCTGACACGTAAGAGGAAGAAGGCTACTCTCTGAGATACTATTTGTTCATTCATTTTGTTGCTACTAGAGCAAGGAAAAGCTTTTCAGCTAACTAGCTGTAAACTGGCGTTTGCAGAGAAGAAAATATTTTAAGTATTAAATGCAGACATCAAAGTGCTGTGGGCAGAACAGTCAACAAGCCGACTTCCTTCCTTTCAGTGTACTTAGCCGATAACGCTTATCTTTCACCCATTTTTAGGATATGAAAGACTAGAATGCAGTTATGTAACAAGCCGCATTATTAAAGAATCAGCTGAGGAATTTCTATTTTTACGGCAATAGAAATAATGTGGTGACATAACAAACATTTTTCTTGAAAATATACTAAGTGACATATAAATCCGAACACCCAGTTTAAATGGTTTTATTTTAATAAAATTTTGTATAAGTACTTAATGAAGCATAATAAGTAAATGATAAAAATTTCAAAATGATTGCACTGCTTTAAAGCCCTTCGACCTTTAATAATGTGTGGATGCACCCTGATGTGCTACGCATTCTCCAACGCGCCTAGGCATGCTTCTGATCAGGTGGTCAATGTCCTCCTGTGGTATCTCATTCCAGGCAACCACCAACTCCTCTCGAAGTGCTTCTAGAGTCTGAGGAGGACGTTGCAAATTGAGCAATCTCTCATATCCAACACGTGCTCAATTGGAGATAAGTCGGGAGATCTTGGTGGCCATGGTAACAATGTGACATCATTATGTTGAAAGAAGTCTATTGTGACTCTTGCAACATGTGGTCGGGCATTATCTTGTTGGAAAGTTGGATCTGCCAGGGTGTCAAGATAGGATAAAAGATGGGGTTCTAGAACTTCGTGGATATAACGCTGCGCGTTCATGTTACCTCTGATGAAGATTAAAGGTGACCTGGAACCATAAGCTATAGCACCCCACCCAAACCATAACTCCAACACTGTGATGAACATGTCTTTCAACAAAAAACTGTGGATTCCTCCTTTCACCACGTCGCCTTCTAACCCTGGCACGACCATCGTGCATGCCTAAACAAAATCGAGACTCGTCACTAAAGACAATACTGTTCCATTCCTGATCCCAGAGTGACCGTTGTCTGCACCACTCAAGGCGATTACGTCGGTGTTCTCGAGTTAAAGGGAGGACCCAGTGTGGCCGGTATGAAAACAAGCCAAAACTTCTCATTCGTCGGTAAACACTTCGCATGCCAATAGGTCTTCCGTGTTCTGCAAACCATTCATTTGCAATGGACCTGGTAGTGGAGAAACAGTCCCTTAAGGCCAATAATCTTAGGCGACGATCTTCACGGTCTGTTGTTCTACGGCGGCGTCCAGTGCCCCTTGCTCTTTGCGTACGGCCTTCTCGAAGCCATGCCTGACGACACCTAACCACAGTGTCTACACTTCTTTGCACTCTAACTGCAATTGCCCGAAAAGAAAGTCCAGCTTCCCGAAGTCCCACTATACGGCCCCTATCAAACTCACTAAGTTGACGAAATCGTACAGGTCTCCGTACTCTAGGCATCGTAACCGATCGTAAAGGATGTCAAGAACCAAAATCCGCCAACGTTGATTCTTTACTGCGGCTGAAATATTCATTTTTAGAGCGTTAGAGAATTAAAAAAAAGCAGTATAAAAACCGGAATGTCCAACTGATAAGGCTGAACATTTTTTCACTTGTTATTTACAGTAAGATAAATACATTCACCAACTTTTATTAAAATAAAACCATTTAAACTGGGTGTTCGGATTTATATGTCACTTAGTATATATTGTACTAAAGTTAGGGATGTTCCGATCCACGAAGAGGGTCGGTACCATGTATCGATTTGTGAAGTATCGATATAAAAATATCGATACCACCAGTATCGAAACCGAACCCAACCGGGTTGCCAGGTCGTTTAGCTCAATTTCCTAAATAGAAATGTAAAAATCCCCTAACTTCAGGACGATACCATTTATTTTTTGTTGCCATAGGCTTACGATTCGTTAGGTATTCTTGGATCTTAAAATATTTTCCTTGGGCGAATATTTTTCGTACTAAATATCCCGAAAGGTAAATGTACTTATTTATAATCAAGTACAATATTACAATACAATAAAATTTTTCATAACGATACCTCCCCAGTAAAATGTTTCCCCAAAAAAGTATCCCTAAAATCTTCCCCATTGAAATAAAAATCCCCTGATTTCTGGGTAAAACCCCCTAATGTGGCAACCCTGGAATCCAAAATAAATTATGTGAGGTCGTGAAGAAAAGTAATCTGAAGTTAGTCACTCTTTCTGACACAGTCCGGCACGGGTATCACGTATCTTCAAAAGTGACATTATGTAGGTTTTTTTACAAGATATTAACTTAGCACTTAGTTGTACGTGTTGCCCAAACCTCATGAGCCTTATCAATCTTTGGCTCTGATGTGATGTAAAATCGGCTTCTGAGATGGCATTACTGGAGGTCTAAGCTGTAAGTTGTATGTTTTGATGATAATTACATTGGGTTCTTGTCTCGAATACACTTAATTGAGATTCAAAGCTAGAAGTTCTAGAGATAAAAACTACAGACAAGGACCGTTTGGCCTCACAAAACATATGCAACCAATAATGCGTCTACTTTAGTTGAGTGATTCCTCCTTAGATGGACGTTCACAACGATCCTAGTGGGCAAACGTGGAATGACTGTTTGCGCCCTAAAAACTATCTAGTTTGCAAGATGATATCTTACAGGTTTTTTTTGACGTTTCATAGGTGCGGATCGGAAGATAACGATACTCGTAAAATGTATCGATACACCCAAGTATCGTATATAAAAATATGATCAAAAACATCGGGTATCGGAGGCAAAAGTATCGATACTTCTATCGTATCGTACATCCCTAACTAAGGTCTAGTTTATTGGAAGCCGAAGGTAACTACAACCATAGCGTATTCAACTATTCACCGACAAAACAACCACCAGCGCGCGACTAACGAATATAAACGCCTATCCAGTGGTCATGTTTGAGTAGTCTTTAGGACCATGCGCGCCTGTAGGAATTTGTCCCAGGGTGGGGGGCAGTCATCACCAAGGTCCAAACTTTTGAAATAAGACATCACAAAGCGCCACCTATTACCAGAATCAACTACTGCGACAGTGAAGCAGCAGAACCCCCAAGACTTATTGAAGAATGTCATTTAAACAATAAATCTAATTTAAAAGTAAAGTTTTTATTGTTAGATAACAAAATATTTATCGGATTTGTTTTAATCTCTTGAGTAATGGCATGATGCTAGGTGACCAAAACATGATATGGTCATTAGCATGATGTTCAATGATAAACTGAAGCAATTTGGAAAGGCAATTTCAGATTTGGGTAGCTGTCAAACCAACTTGTTGATACTTTTTCTTATTTCTAATTTGTGCGACATCTTGAAGCGAAAATTTCAAAATAAATAATGTCAAGTGATAGTAAAGTAAGGTTTGTTTCCAAAGGCAACTTGATATCATTTTGTGTTTCTTAGGATTATTAGACCCAATGAACATTGTGCCAAAACCTTTAGGACATAAAAAGAGAGGGTAATAAATATTATTGGTCAAACTAGATTCGCCCAGGGGGGTCATCACCCTATGTTATCGTAGTCTTTGTATGTAAAAATGCCGTTTTGCATTTAGTAATCAATAATCAGACCCAAAACAATATTTCTGAGTTATCTCAGTTGTTACTATACCGTTATCAAACAGATGTTACACAGGTTCATTTAAAAATCTATGCTAACGCTAGATAAGACCTTGGTGTGCACCTACTCTTATGAAAGCCGCAAGCCAACCATCCATTCTTCTAACGAATTGATCTAACCTTGGTTTGCTTCTTGCGCAATGAAGCATTTCGAATAACATATTAGAATTATACAAAAGGTATATGGATGCATTAGAATTATAGTCTGGTCAACGAACTATAAAATGGACTCAAGTAGATTGACCCTGTGCTTCCTATGCAATTTTCGGCCAAAAGTTCAATTAGTTAATATTCAAAGACTAGTCGCACGTATACCAACAAGTATGTCAAGTGTAGTACAGGGTGCGGCACAAAGGACGGATGTTTTTGAAATGACTAGTACTCTCCGCCTATCCGGGTGAGTATAAGCTTGTAATAAAACTTGTTTCCCGTGCTCAAAAATAATTATTTTTCAGATGAACAAGTATTTAAGTCAAAGTTCAAACCTGCCACTACAAGACTGCGGAAAATAAGGAATTTCAAGTTCGCGAATTTCGCCTCGTTTTTTTCTATAAACGGATAATGGAGTCAATGAACGTGAACCATCGATGGTAATGAAAGTAAAAATTTGGCGAACCTGTCCGTGAAAGGGATACGTTTAGCCGAGATGCTGAAACCTGACATGGAGAAAGTGTATAGGTATGTCGTTATCAAGAGAAGAGATAATACGATGTAAATATAGAAACGTTTGTAATTATATTCGTATAATAAGTAGATACTCGATATTGTCTTGTTTCTCCTTTTGTTCCTATTGAGATATCTGCTAAGAGTTTGCATATATTACGTGGTTAGGCTAGATGCTGTGTTTTCAGGTCAAAAAAATAAAGTTCACCAGAAATTGGAAATAAAAATTACTAGGAATATTAAAAGTTAGTTTTTTGAGCTGTTGCATTTGTAATGTTTGTATATAACCTAATAATTAAATTGCTTAATAAAACACAGTTCACTAATAATTTCCTGCTACTGCACGTACCCAAGATATTATTTGAATACGTTTTTCATTATGTTTTTACATGATTTTTTACTACTTTTTAATACCCAGATCAGAGTTATTGTAAAAAATTCCTATATTTTTTACCAAAACGTTTCAAGTTTTCAATGTGATGATCATTAATCGTGAACACTTTTGGCAAGAATTACCAATCTGACGAGCAGTAGTAATAATTAACAGAAGATATTTCCTTTCAAAGTTGCCTTTACGTACCATAATTTTCGTTTTTTCTAAACTTACTTTTTAAGTTGAATTTATTTTTACAAAAATACATACTAATAAACAATACGATATCAAAATATATGAAATGATTGTATCTTGGCGCAGTTATAAATTTTTATCATAATTACATTGTTAAAACCAAACATAAGCCGAATTTGGAATATACGTGGTTTTAACTAATTACTCTTAATATAATGCGTTGCTTTCTTAGCCCGCATATCGCACAACTAATAGCTATGGCCTAGTTTTGCATATATTTTTCTCAAAAATGATTGCAATGATATTATAAATTATATGATGAATGGTCTCATTTCATTAGTCAAGTAAAAGTACAACATAAATAGCATACATCTTTAACCGCGGTTTTCTCAAATCTTGTTCCACTGGAGATACGGGGGTCTTTCTTGATAGTATAACACATAATACTTCTAGAAAGTACTGTAAGTAATCATAGATTATAACGTGTTCACGACGAAACGAAATGACGAAAACCAAAACAAGAACAAGGAAAATACTGTGGAGAATCCCAAAACAGTTTAGGGGAAGCACCGGAAAGGTATCGCAGACCGTAGACTAGATCGATACGTAACGATACAAGTCGCGAAACCGGTTCGGAAATTTAGTAATTTTTTTTACCGCTGAAAGATTGTTAAGAATATTCAAAATCGATGTAATTTTAAAAATCACCAGCAATCGTCATTTTTCAAAAAGTGTTTTACTAATCACTAGATTATTCATAAAATCACCAGGTCTGGTGAAATTTTTCCAGACCTGGCAACACTGGATGGAAATATTCGAATATCCCACGGACTTGTCACGTAATAATGAAAAAACATCATAACTAATTTTTTCAGTGCTACATACTAAAAATCTATAAAATAGTGAAAAAAAATATTGATTATACAAATGTTCAAGTGACCTTTATTCCACGTATTTTGGGCTGCCAATACCGAATCCGAAGTCGTTTTACGTATATCTGATTCCGTTTATCATTTAGATCTAATTATCTAGCGAAAAATTGCAAAACTACCCATTTTTACTATCGATGATACATGAAAGCAAAGCTTTGCTCAATGAGGTAATTTGGGGCGCTGAATATGAATATCAGAGTGAAAAAATTCTAAAGTGTCATCAGACTGGATTGGGGTGAAAAGTTGACAGGAAACTATTTTTCCGGGCCAGCCGTAATTTCTAGCTCTATTTGGTAACAATACCCCTATACATGATAATTATATGTTAAAATGCGTTAAATGCGGTTCAAATTACCTTTATTCCACGTATTTTGGGCTGCCAATACCGAATCCGAAGTCGTTCCACGTGTATCTGATTCCGTTTGTCATTTATGTCTAATTATTTAGCGAAAAATTGCAAAACTTGAGGTGATCGGGGCGCTGAATATGAATATCATAGTAAAAAAATTCTCGAGTGTACAAAGTTTAAAACAACATGCCTTTGGTCATTTGTATGTCCATACATCATTCTTTTCAATCCCAGAATAGTATGTGGGAAGGTTCTGATGTTCTTAAATTTGATTTATCTACCTTATTATTACACATTTCATCGCCTAAAAACTTTTTACGCTAGCAGTATTTCATTCGAAACGTCAAAGCTGATAAGGCTGTTTTAATTGCTATCTTGAAAAACTTAATTCTACAATCAGCTGATTATAATCAATTATGACAAATACCGATTCATTGAAGTTAAAAAACGTAATCCAAATTTTCCTTTTTTGTTTTAAGAAGGTCGTTTATTTTTTTATATGCTATTTTAATGATCCAATTTCATTTGAACTTTATGCCGCAGAGATGAATTTAAATTCATTTTACACTTTTGTTGCTACTGTTATCATTGCAGCTCCTGATGATGATGGCAAAGTCCATTGAAAGCTAGAGAGAATTAAAAAAAGTATAAAGAGTCCTCTGCTTAAATTTTGTCGAAGTACCCAACAAAAGGCGGAAGCTTTAATTTTTTACCTAACTGGTCTAGACAACAATGACCACGTCTCAAGTTATATATATATATATATATATATATATATATTATATAAAAACGTAATTTTCCTAATATAGCCCGAAAATCAATTTGTTCGTGAGAAATGTTGAAACTTGGCAAATTGTCACTCGTTTCTACAATTGTAGGACGCCTTTATGGCCTCCTTGATTATTGATTTTCATATTATTTTCTCTCCTTCATAAAAGCTGAGGTATTTCTAGCTTTCTACTGCTCCGTATCAGCGTCATCGTTCTCCCATTGTGAGGTTAAGCTTTACTTTTTAAATCGCAGGAAATTTCATGCTGATAAAACTGATGATATAAATCAAAAGCACGAACAGTTTGATACAAAAAGATGTTTGTAACATAACCTCAAAATAGAGCGCTGCCCCTGCTTTTCTGAAGGACGAGAAAAACTATAAATCCGTCCTACAATTCTAGGAACGACTGACGATACGGCCCTTAGAGATCATTTCTTATTTTGCTTGCAGGTTTCAAATATATGAGATGAATAGGACGCTAAATTGACAATAGATTCACAGATTTCTTCATGAATTGAGTTTATGGCCAACTTTCAAGTCAAATAAATCCATGAGGTTATTCGTAGACTTCTTCAAGAAATTAGATCTTTCCATTATATTGAACAACTTTTGAACTTTGATAAGAACTATAGTATGGATTCTGCTTATGATATTCGCATCCAAATCAAAACCACAATAGACATAAAAGCTCAACATGTTTTTAGTAGGAATAATTTTTTGTGTGGTTGGCAGCACTGAGCAATGACAGATAATACACGAATTCGCCCATTGATGAAAACACCGCAAAACAATCAGGATGACCTTGAAGAGATCCATCCGAATGAATTCGTGAAGAAATTATTTCAAAATTCATTAACGCATTAATCTACAGCCACTGACTGTATATTAATATCGCCTATTCAAAATCTATTCTTATTACAATGTTAATTGTTGCAAACGTTATCAGCATATTGGGTGTAAATTTATTGTATTTATGATTATCATTTTTTTTTCGATTTAGTAGCCCACTCATTGTTTATAAAGAGACACGGATATTATGCCTACAGAATCCGAGCTATGACAGAACTTGACGTAACAGTAAGAAATTTGATCTTCTCTAAAGAAAATAAAAAGTCAAATTTTAATAAAACGAACACTGACTGTCAGTAAGCATATATGTAGTTACCTGATTTTCCCTAATGAATGCTACAACATATATATATATATATATATATATATATATATATATATATATATATATATATATATATATTCCTACCTGTTGAATTGCGAAAAGCTAGAACGGCTACATATCCAAATTGAACCAACATCTTCACAAAATTAGAATACATTTTCCCACTCACATTTTTAATATAAACTCACATTACGCATCTTTTCAAGATTGTATCAATATCACACATTCTTACCTCATATAAACTACACACTTTTTTCCAAAACAAGTTAATTCAGCATTTTAGTAATTTTGGGTGGAGGTTTACCGAGCGTCCCTCGTATACGTCATACCCAAAGTTGGACAGGGAGGTTTACAGTTCCACGGTCCGTCGCGTCAATCACTTGTCATCTGTCGACGCTTTATCTTTCCGTGCCGTCCCCCTCTCCACGTGTAGCGGAAGTAGAAGGTTAGAGATTGCATTTCGATTGTTTCACCAAAATGTCTTCTCACGTGTAATGCTTTTTAATTTGTTCGGGTGGATTGATATTTTTAACATGTAACGAAGGTAACTGTCGTTTTTCAACAAGCCCAATGTCCCCGTCCTTTTGTTTTTATACTGATTACAAGTTCGATCTTCTCTACGTTCGTTTTTGAACACCTTGTGGCTGCAACCTCACCGACGAGTAAGTTGTCTCACAATTTAAATCTGTCCTGTTTTCTTTGCTACCATATCACAAATGTGTTTTTAGAATCCTGATGAAGGCTCCATAGAGAATGCCGAAAGCTTGATTTTATCGTCAAAAGAGTCAACTTAAGCCTAAAAGATTTGCCAATTTCCCAATTAATTGTATTTTATGCCCAACTGGTCGTTGGCTTTGGCAATGACTACTGCTCACGTTATATATATATAACTAGGTGACTAGATTTCCAACATCGATACGTCTAGGATTTAACTTTCTATACGTCTTAGTATAGCTTCATCGATTTTTGATGCTTTTCATCTTGTGTTTCATGTCTTTCTATCATACAATTCGTTGATTCTTTAGTCGCTTTCTATTTTGCATATTTGCAATTTAAAAACTTTTCATCATCTTTTTGCCTAGAAACACAAAACCTATATCAATCCTCCTACTTTATTTGTAAGCTTTATCAGCCATATTACCATCAATTCTCTGTGATGTTTTAATTGATACTACATAATATCTTTGACTGTTTGATTTCTTACGTATTTTATTTTGGGTTTTATAAACTATTTAATCTTAAACCTTATTACTAGTTATAGTCTTGGAACGAGTCTTTCCTCGGAAAGTATTGCAATATCAGATAGCGCCTATTAGAAACATTATGAAATAAACAAGATCTAAATAAGACTTCCCACATTCAGCTCAAATTAGGTCTGTTTGTACTGTTGGAGAGAAAGATACAAACAATACTTAGTGATTCAAATATTTGATCTTCCAGCTTGGTTTGTATCACTCGACAGGCCGGACGTTCAACCTCTTAAATTTTACTGTTATTTTATTTACAATAGGAAACGCTTTGTGGCTATTAATAGTTTATTAGCGGAATATTGTTTCTCATATACACTGTTGCATATGTGTTTATTGCAACTATTATAAAGCACATTAACTTAGATAGAACTTTTGAGGATTTATCACTATTAAAATTAGTCTGTTTTGTGTAACAAGCGCTCGGTATATTGATATAGAGTTGACACAGAATTCAGGGTGATTAAAAAACAGTAGCAATTGTAACGGGTGATTTTTTAAGAGGTATAGGATTTGATTTAAAAAAAACACAAAAAAAATTAAAAAACGATTAAATCTTCATTTGAGTCGATAGAACGGTCGATATAATTTAATCTTTAAAGATTATTTCATGTAGTAGTAAAATTCAATAATTTGCAAGCGTTGTTCGTTCGTAAGTCGATTCATGGTTAAATTATAGACCAAACTGAACAAGTTTGACAATGACACAAGACACGATTCACGCGTCATCTGTCAAAAACAGTGTTGCCAAAAAGACACTACCAAAAAAATCACCCATTGTTTAAAAATAACAAGGTGAGTTGCTGTATGAATTTTGAACATATATTGACCTCTAGAGAAGAAGAGAGAAAAATAAAATGCACGCTATTGATTTTATTTGTACGTATATTTCATTTCTGAATAAGGTATCTTAAGTATATAGATTTTTTCTCTTGAAAATAATGATATTTGACATTAAAGCCGAAAACGTTTTAGCATTCAGGATCTCAATACCTGTGGGAGATACTGCTTAGGTTATATTACGAAAAAGTTGCGTTATTTGGGGCGTATTTACATGCCGTTGAGATACTTGTAAGCATTTCATGGCTTCTTGAGATATTTGGGAAAAACTGAAATTGTCTTGACTTTATTTAAAGAAATATCAATAAACTAATGAAACTTTTCCAATGGCACTTTTTAGGCACCACAAGATGGTGTTTGCAGGATGGTTCCTTTTTGAGAAATCATACACAAAAAGAGTGCTACGGATTCAAGAGCATGAGTTTCTATGAAATTATGATATTGATTCGAAATCACAGATACTTCGAATGAGGTAATTTCGTTGTTTTAGAGAAACGTGGCACTTACAACATTGAGAACTTGATCTTAATTCAAAGATATATGTCTTAAAAACATACATATCGAAGTCACGGTCCTCAACTGTTCTTGAACCAAGATCGCTCTTTTGTTGTGTGCACCATCAACTTTATTTTTCATAAGATCCCAAAAAAAGTACACCTTGTATCTGATAGCATTTTTTATACGAATTCAACGATATATCACATGTTACATTTATGTTCATGGATGTAGGGAAAATGTGTTATTCTGCCTCTCTTTTATTTTTTTTAAGTAGGCTTTGAAAACAAATGCTTGACTTGACGTAGATACCTGTCACCGAGTATTGTTATAATTGTGTATTGTTAATATTGCTTTATTATCGAAAGAGATGCTAGGCGGTCATTTTAGCAAGGAAGAAAAGTTCGACATGCTGACGAGCTTCATTCTGTGCCACAAAAATAAGGTCCTTATTTTGGACACCCTGTATAGAAATGAATATTGATTGTCCGGTTGACAAAATAAATCGATCAATCGATCCCATCTTTTGATTTGATTTGAATTTTGTTCAATGGTACCGATTTCCAGTCTTCCCTAAAAAGTACCAACCGCTTACGTCATGTAGTTCCTGTACGCCTTTTAAACATTTACGCATATCAGACAATGCAAATAGCGAATAAAGCACGCCTCGAGAATGATAATGAGTAACGTTATCAGTAGCGCGAAAGTCAGAATGATTAGATTTAACAACGCATGAGAAAATCTAGAATTTCATTGTTCAACACCATTAATCATTTGATGTAGACCTTCAGCGATTGGAATATAAACAAAGCGATATGTGATCTGCCAGTATTACAAAAATGGCGTCAGGTAGATTGACTCTTAATCCCGACGCCTTTCTGGGTGAAAATCTTGTGGGTCTGTATGATTTTTCGCAATTTGTTACTTTGTTTCATGAATTCCAAAACGGCTGGCTAATGAGTAGTACTTCCTTACTTTGTTCTTTATTCGTCATTATGGATCTTAACGGTTCGTAAACCCTATTTCACGGCATGGGTATCATGTAAAAAGCCTATAAAACGACAAGAAAAACCTATAAGATGTCAACTTGCAGACTAGGTAGTTTTTAGGGCGCAAACAGTCATTCCACGTTTGCTCACTAGGATCGTTGTGAACGTCCATCTATGGAGGAATCACTCAACTAAACTACGCATTATTGGTTGCATAGTTTTCTGAGGCTGAGTGATCCGGGTCTGTAGTTTTTATCTCTGAGAAGAAAGTTGGTTGAGATGATTATGTGTATTGGTGTGATGTTTGCTGGGTAAGAAAATCATTACTGAATATGTCGAATATGACGAGTTATTTATATGTTGTGCTTTCGGAAGAGAGGTTATGTTCAAAGTGATAAATTACGAAAAACTGAGGAGAATCATCACCGCGCCCGCGTTGTGTGTAATTACTGTTAGCATGTGTATGGCTTGTAATTCGACAGTGTACAGTGAATATAATTATTTCTTATCTCTCTCATTTTTTAATTTCGGCAAATTTGTATATGTAATTTCCAGATTGGATAAGAAAAAGTGGATGCGCAACTAATTTCTAGCTTTGAATCTCAATTAAGTGCATTTGAGACAAGAAGCCAATGTAATTATCATCAACACATACGAATTACGGCTTAGACCTCCAGTAATGCCATCTCAGAAGCAGATTTTACATCACATCAAAGCCAAAGATTGATAACAAGCCTCATGATGCTTAGGCAACACGTACAACTAAGTGCTATGTTAACATCTTGTAGAATAACCTACATAATGTCAAAAAAAAACAACATAATGTCAAAAAAAATCGGCATAATGTCACTTGTCAAGATATGTGATACCCGTGAACCATCACGTTTTGACGTTTATTGAGGTGAACAGCTGATCAACAAGTGACATCTTTGTATTAGTCTGTAACGTTGGCAATAATGGGTGTAAATTTAGTAAAACCTGCTTGTAGCGTATTCTTTCTGTATGCAAATGAACTTTTCTAAATAAAAGGGTACAAAATGAATCTGTAGCGTAGAAAAAAAAAACGGCTCTATCTCTAGTTTACGGATCCGTCAGAAGTATGTGTCATTTGTCGATATGGGGAATTTTGATACATTACTAGATAAGCAGCAGTTATTCTGCCGTAATGGTTACTCGTAAAAAAGACAGTCTACCAGGTATGATTGGCCAGATACTAGGCCGGTCATGAAGAGAGAGAGAAAATAGGAAAGAACGAAGAAAGAAAAGGAGGAAGGGAAGAAAGAAAGAAAAGTTGTTATTGAACATTTTAATTTCGGTATTCGCACTTTTAAACAAAAATGTTGTCTTTTGTATTGCGTTACTCATGAAATTTTCCATAGATTACAACGTAATATTATAACTACGACGCAGTTCTAAGAGCTTTAGAATATATTGAATAGTTTGGGCGATAGTTTGTAAAGTATACAGGGAAAACCAAACTTGTCTGACGGTCAAGCTGCATGCTGCAATACGTGAAAACAGCAATCAAACAGACATCAAAATTTTTACAGGGTAAGCATTGGAGAGTGAGGCATCAATAAGGTTTGTTTTGAACTTCACGAACCACCGTAGTATACAGGGCAAACTAAACTTGTCTAACGACTTGAGATAAAATACGGCTGGAGAGCGAAAGTCATCACTATACTGTCTAGCAACGGTGACGCAGAATGTCATTCAATCTGCCGCGTGGCCAATATGTCACACCGAAAAATGTTCGCACACGCACAGGCTTCTACAATAGGTTAGGTTACTGTCAAATCCAAGAAGTAGATCTGTTCGAACATTTGATTTAATATTTTGTTTTCATTTTGACTAGAATTACTTATTTCAATTTTGATGCGACTTGTGCGTTTTATTTTATTTTAGAATTCCCACCGATGGTGATAAAATCAACACATCCTGAGTTATTGTTACATTTGAAGACATCAAGCGGTCGAAAAATGTGACAAATATCATTTACGCAATATAACCATTTCGAAGCAAGATAACACTCCCCAATGAGCGCTAGATGGCTACTGACCAAAATCACTCATCTATGATCGTGGAGGTGGAAACCTTGCCTTGGAATGTATGAGATGCGGTGTTGCCAAGCGAACGAATGACGCAATGTTGCAGAATTTGCGGCAATCCTAACCTTTCATTTCGCGCTAAGATCCCTTTAAAACCGATCCGGAATTGATCGGTCAGAGTTTAATGATGTTTATATTGAATTCGTATATTTTTGTGGTGGAATTGGTTCCATATATGAACGTGGTAAAAATACTAGATGGGTTTTCTACTTCTCTAGTTTTCTTGACTGGTGCAGCAAAGTTCAATTCAACCCTCAATTTTTGGCGAAAAACGGTGTACCTATCTGGATTCAAAACGGCACCTTGAGACGAAAAAATACGGGATCTCTACAATAATTCCATTTCGGAGAACGGCTACAAAGATAACGATGGTCAATGACTCAGTACGTACAATGCAACAGTCGTCATAACAAAACGTTAACATCGGTCGACAAGGCTCATGTCTGGGTTCGACTTCTCACTGTAACTGTCTTGTATCTTCTTTTCGCAGAAAAGTTTTGGTCATCTATGTTTTCGAATTCATAATTAGTTTGAGCTTTCTTTTTTTACGGAAATACAGAGGGAAGACAAAGACGATGTGGACCAAACGCGATTCAAGAGAAAGATGAATAAAGCAAGATACTCAAATATTTTAAGCCACCCCAAACATTGAGTATTTTTACGAACATTGTGATTTCAAAAGATTTGTCAGGAGGCTAAAGATATTGACGTCCCAACTGCCCAAATTAAGGGAAGCATTGTGATGGCAAAGGAACAAAAAATAATAAATTGATTTTGATTTTTTAGCAAATTTGTGTGTACAATGTTGGGTGTTTTTAGAATTCGTAATACTTAAATCCTTCTGAAACTTACCCCCTGATTTTCATATTCACGTTGTCTCTTCAAATAAAACCACATACATATACATATAATAAACCGTTAAAATGCGTGAAATAATTTCATTAATTAGGAAACTTCGAAGAGTCAGACCATGCATACCGCCTAGTTGCTCGTTGCCGAGAGCCTACTACGCTGTCCTCCCCCGTCAACCCTCTACCTGCTTTTCGTTTGTAAATAAACAAAACACATATCAGATGTAAACAACTAGAAACCGGTAATCATAAATACAATGTTTATTTATTGTCATAGAATAAACAAAAATTTAAACGTATATGTGGTTTGATTTCACTAGACAATGGAATCCTATAACTTTACATCGATATTTACTATAGGGTCATAGTGACAGATGATTAATGATCTCACTCACAGTTTTTATCTCAAAAAACATTTATCATCACAAGTTGTGCATTACTGAATAGGTACATTGAGGATGTATCATCTTAAACAAAAGCTTTTAGCGTCTTCGCTTTGCAGTTAACGTTGATTTATTTTTCTTTCACTCGAGATATCACGAATACGCCTTTGTTAATATCTCTCTGCTAAATTCTGCTCGAATGACCAAAAAACCATATATACAAATTTATATCCCTTTCATATTTTTTTAACGGGAAGTTAGTGGCTGTAATTTGGAGTGATGAAATTAATTAATACTTTGTTCTCTAAGCAATGATTTTTCGTCGCTCGATCTGCTATGGTTTTGACATTTAATTTATTATCCGGCTCGAAGGACCAAAACAATATTTCACCAAAAACCCAACCATTCCCTATCTCCAAACCTTCCAATCTATCCGAATACCTTCCCAAACGATCCATCAAGTCTCACCTGCTGCAACAATCGAAAAATCCACTTGCATGTGAAAGTCGTATCGCACACAACGTTCGGCCGGTTTTATCGGCTGTGCGGCGATCACGGTAGGCGCGACGGAAAAAACAACGAAACGTCGTCGATCGTTAACCGTTCCAGCGCCTGCTGCGACTGAATGAGTCACTTCCTTCGCGGCTTGGCGGGCGCTTAAGATAAGACGCGACTTGTACGCATGACACACTTCGTTTTGTGCCCACACTTTGAGCCAGCTGTCTGCTGTGAGCGGGCGGTTTTTTTAGTTGCTACAGAAAAAATAGTCCGCGAAGGCGTACGTGCGTTCTTGATTTGCTTCCTGTTCACGTAGCAACTGTAGAAATTGTTGGGATCTCAAGAAATTTCATACAGCACTTGTAGTTTGCAAGACTCTTTCCCAGCTAGCACAAGCGCGTCATAATGACGTCAAAATTTGGTGATAACTCGTCAGCTGACGTAATTGTTCCAAATATCGACGTCGTAATGACGTCTACTATCTTCTTTGAACCATATATTATATTTTTATATGTCAGTGTTTTACTTCTGTTCACACAATACATAATTTTTTGGAGAAGCCAAAACTGGTTGTTGATTATAAATAATAGACTTTATCTTCACGTCCAGCAAGTGACGTATAATTGACGTTTGCCATATGACGTCTGACAGGTACTTTTCACGTTACTTTTACGTCTTTCAACACGCCACTTCATGATCAGCTTGTAACGTGATTTCCACGTGCTTGTGCTACCTGACTTAGGTATGTATAGTCAAGTACCAAGATGAAAAAAAGTAGGCTAACGCACCGTACGCCACTGCTAACTCGTGAACATGTGCGCGATCTCACCATACTCAAAGGCATTGAAAAACAGTGGCGTACGATACATTATAGCATTCATACTGGAAGGTAGCCAACTACTGCTGTATCTCAGGCGTCCGAAAAGGTATTTGAAAGATACTAATGCTGAAAATCTATAAGATAGTGCGGCAGAACATAAATATAAATTTAAAAATCTACTTTGAAATGAAGTAAAGTGTTTGGTTCTACTATTGTCTCATAGATGGCGCTGGGATCTTCATTACCTTTCTGGCGTCTCCATAATGCTTATTTTATTTGGGTATCCTTCGACATTGAATGAAGTTTTTAGTGCAACGCAAATAACGAATCGTTAAATCGACAAAAATGAGTTGTTATGCCTACTAAAGAGAAACGTGATAATTCGACAGTACTAACAATTATTGACAGGTTGAGTATATATTTTTTTTCCGACGTGAAGTTATATCTGTAGAATTTAAAAACCTTTTTCATGAAAACGTTTAGATAATATTTGTGTAATAGGTTCTCTCAACTTGAAAATAAATAAATAGTTACTACAGAATAACAAGTGGCCACAAAACCACCAAAACCAGAATAAAAAGCTACCTTGACACAGAGTCATATAGGCATAACAAAAATCAGGACATTTATCTAATATTTATATTTTCATTATATGTATTTCAGCCATTGCGTTTTGATGCTTGAATTTGCTCGAATTCAATTTTTGCCATCTTTATGAATTCCGACAACAACACTGAATAACGAAAATATGACCTTATGAAATAAGCTCTCCCTTATTCTCCCGTAACTAACGTAACTTTGCATTTTGGTAACGGAGAGCGAGCCCAGAATAACGAAGCAGCACAAGTAAGAGCACTAAAAACTCAATGTTTCTACCTATTCGTAATCACAGTCGCTTCCAAAAATTATTGATTTTGATAAGTTATACTAGGGAAAATCGATTTTTAGTCGATATGGACAAAATATCAATAAAGCTCTTCACGTAGCTTTGTAACCTGAAATACCATGATGGATAATAAAATCACAAAATGAAATAACAGAAACTCGCAGATTGTGATTTTATTTCACACCGTGGCAACGGCGCATGGGACCAGCTCGTCTTCTCCATGCTTAACTACTACTAGGAATATGAATTGACAACGATTTGACTTTGACAGTGATTTGTCAATTTGTGTTTTGTTTTTTGGGGCCTGCTAGATTGGAAAACAACTATTATTAATTACGCTAATTATCATTTTTTAAAGTCTATCCCTTATGGCTTCTCAAGAAGAAAACTTCGAACAGGTACAACACTCATAACTACTTGTATGAAGCTTGCTTGATTCATTCCTCATTTTGCAGTTCGAAGAAGACGATGCAGCTGATTCAGCCTTGGCTCTTTATAGTGCGGGCAGAAAAAGGATGTTCAGCAAAGAATTGAGATGCATGATGTACGGATTTGGCGACGACCAAAACCCTTACACTGAAAGTGTCGATATCATCGAAGATCTCGTCATTGAATTCATCACAGAGATGACACACAAGTATGTTAATAGTTCACGCTAGCTACCGCCTTCTTGATTTTATGGATTTTTAACAACTGTCAAAAAAATGTAAACAAACGGACACTATAAGTCGGTCGTGAACTACACGTGATAAATACTTTCAGAGCTATGGAAATAGGGCGCACTGGTAGAGTCCAAGTGGAAGATATTGTATTCCTAGTTAGAAAAGATCCTAGAAAGTATGCCAGGGTTAAAGATCTTTTGACTATGAATGAGGAACTGAAAAGAGCAAGGAAAGCTTTTGATGAAATCAAGTTTGCAGGTAACATTAATTTTTTTTTAAGTCACGCATGGTTTGGTCTTTTTGAGTGTACTTTTCTTATAGTAGGCTAAACATTCCCAAGTAAATCTAAAAGGGAAAACGATTTTGGCCAGCACTTTGGTTTTAATTTTTGAACAGTAAAACAGTTTCAAAATTTATATTGCTACCAATAACTTTGACTTTTTATGCATGACCCTTAAGGGTTTACTTGCACTATAAAATTTAAATAATACTGAAGTTAATGCTTTTCAGACTGGTCTTATTGAATATAAAATCATTTGTCAAACACTTCAAAAATTTATAGCACATGTATTTTTACCCATTTATAATAATATATTAATACTAAATATTTCTCTCCTGAAGAAAATCACAACAAACAGCAGAAGGGGAATACATAGAAGCCAAATATTTTTTTAATCCATTGTTAAAGATAGTACTTTTAAGTTTGTTATTGAATGCATTGCATGTAAAATATAATGCTCTTTTTATTATTGCAATAGGTTTGATGTCTGCTAGCTTTAGGTTTTGATTTTGTATATATTGAATGAAGGCATTGATGTCAAAATTTATAATCATCCTGGTATGTATAGTGTTGCTATTTGCTCAGTGTTCGAAGGTAGAGACTCAGCTGAAACATTGCTGTTTTATTAATAGTGAGCAAAAATCTGTTGAATTTTCTATGTTTTGAATTGCTTAGCATGCTGTGGAATAAATTTACTTTTTATGTATAAACTTTTTGTATTACGTTTTCAGGAAAGGATGCCTGTGTAAATTAAATATTAGCCACTTAATAACAATCATCGGTTTTATTGTACAATAATTTATATAATAAAATGTATATACAGTGCATTTCAATTTATTTTATACATACAATGAAAATTTGTACTTAGACATCCTCCATAAGATCATTAACAGCATTTTTAGCGGACAATATCACATCATTGATCCCAACACCATAGTAAGATGAACCACATAAAGATAAAGACAATTTATTATTTTTAATGTAAGCATTTATTTTTTCCACAGTTTCAGTATGGCCGACAGTATATTGAGGAATACAATTCTGATGAATAGAAACTTTAAAGTTTATTGGTTCATCTGTAATACCCAAAGTGGTTTTTAACTGTTCTTTGGCTGTTTTTAATAAATCTTGCTTATCAGGGTAATCGCCGAATAGATCTTTGAACCAGGCACCACCCATCATAACTGTAAGAACGGTATTGTCACCATTAGGGAAACAACAGCTGTCATATGTTACACCTAATATAGGCAGTTTTTCGTTTGGGGGTACCAAAAAACCAAATCCATCTTTTGTTATCAACCGCTTGTTGTATTTAAGATTGACGACACCCACAGTAACACATTTGATTTTGTTCAGTAAATCTGCAAGCTGAGGGTGTTCTTTGTGAACAACCTTCGCGAGACATTGTGATGATACTGTACTAATAACATGGAAGGCATTCAAAATCCTACCATCTGCTAAAAAAACTAACCCGTTGTCATCTATGCAAGGTAAATCGATTTCTTTACATGTGGTATTCACGTAAATTTCTACTTTATGATCCAGTAGTTTATTTTCTAATGCTTTGGGTAGTGTTTCTAAACCATTTTTGAATGAGTACACACTCCATTTCTCTTTTTTTGCCTTCAGTGCCAAACCTTTTGGTTTCACCTTATTCGAATCAAATAAATTCTTCAACATTCCTTTGGTAATATTTCCATATTGTTGCTCATATTGAAACAAATTTTTCATCAAGAAATTGACGCTGATTTCCTTGGCATTTCCCGCACAAATACCACAAATAAGAGCACTTATCAGGTAGTCAGCAAACTCGCTACCGAATCTTCTATTTACAAAATCGTAGATAGGTTCATCTTTGACATTTTTCTTAGGGGCAGTTAAATCGTTTAGTAAATACCGGATTAAAGGTTTTGAAAAAGGTTCTTGTTTTTTGAAAAGGCTAATTAGTGAATTTGGCAGACTATGAAGCTTGCCATTGACGAATATCATTCGGTTCTTAGCTGCAGGGTGGTTAGAAAGTATAGGAACTATTTCGTTTGCGAGTCCCAGTTCGTCGATCAGCTCGAGGGTATTGAAGGCAGCCGGGCTGCCACGTGGTCTGATAGTTCTAGGTCCTTCTTCGAAAATGCAGTCGTCGACTTTGTTAGATCGAACCCAGCCTCCGATTCTATCTGAAGCCTCCAATAGAGTGATTGGAACTTTCGGCAGCATTTTTTTCAAATAGTACGCTGCCGATAGGCCAGAGAGACCTCCTCCTAACACAATCGTTGACATGACTTGGAATTTTAAGTTATCATCGTCGTCATAATTGTATGTATTTTTTCGTTTACTTTTTCGAAAAATTTAGGTTATTAATGATGTTGACAAATATGCTGTCAATTGTCAAAAATTTGGTGATACTGGTGCAGTGTTGCCGACCGAAAAATACGAAATCGGTAGACAGTGCTCAGGGACAAAATCGGTAGGTGTTCTAAAGTCCTTTGCGTCTCACAACGCCGTTTATGAAAAACAAACTACATTTTTGCTTTGCGCCCGCATACAACAAAGGTTCTTTGAGGCTATCTTTTTTTGAAAAAATGTTGACTCCTTTATTACGATGTATACACGAGTATCCATTACGGTGGAATAATAGTTGGTCATTTAGTAATATCTTAAAATTCTCCATATCGGCAAATAACATAATCTGACGGATGCATCACGACGGGTAGACCGAACCGTATTTTGTTTTAGTTTTTGTACGCTACAGATTCATTTTGTACTTTCCAGCAACTCTTTTATTTAGAAAAGTTCATTTGCATGCAGAAACACGTTGCAAGCAAGTTTTACTAGATTTTCACCCAATTTGTATTTAATTGTTAATTAAAAACAGACAATCTTTGATTACTTTTACCAATACAAAAAAGCGGAGTAAGGATGTGCAAAATGTGCATACAGAATCCTAGGCAACCCAAATTTACGTTTTGGCTGACTAAGGGCCATATCGTCAGTCGTTCTTAGAATTGTAGGACACCTTTATGGCCTCCTTGATTGTCATAGTCCTTTCTCTCCTTTAGATTTCTACAGTTCCGTGACAGCGTCTGAGCTCTCCTGTTTCCTTTCTGAATCTTAAGAAATTTCAGATTTATAAAACAGATGGTAAAAATCAAGTTTTAAACCCTGAAATTTCTTCGAATTCAAAAAGAAAATATAACCTCAAAATAGGACACTGACACGAAACAGTAGAAATCTAGAAATACCCCTGCGTTTCTGAAGGATAGGGAAAAACTATGAATATCAAGGAGGCCATAAAAGCCAATTTATTGTAGTGCGCCTTTATGGCCTCCTTGATCTTCATAGTATTTCCTCTCCTTCAGGAAGGTTGGGATATTTCTACTGTTCCGTGTCAGCGTCAGCGCTCTCCTGTTGTCAGGCTATGTTTTCTTCTTGAATTGTAGGAAATTTCAGGCTATATAATAGACGATATAAATCAAAAGCATTAATAATTTAATGCAAATAGATATTTATAACATAACCTCAAAATAGAGCGCTGTCACGGAAGAGTAGAAAACTATGAAAATCAAGGAGGCCAGAACGGCATCCTACAATAATTATAGGAACGACTGACGATACGGCAATAAGTGTACGCGTATGTATGATTGGGATGGGACATAAAAATACATATAATTTATTTTTTAGCTTTATTTTTGGTCAAGCTCTTTTTCTGTTGACAAAAAAATCGGGAAATATCTTTATTATTTTCCCATTTCTGTAGAAATATCGAAAAATTGGCAACACTGAACTGGTTAGTGGATGTCTACTTTGGGGTAAATCAAGCTGAAAAATTTTAGACTTGCAGTGTTGCCACGGTAGGTGGTGCTTAGATTAAGTACTACTACTAACTACTGTATAGCTAAGCTTAGGGAACTTTATATCTGATTGTCTGTGGTGCTAGAATTTTTGTGGCAACAAGTTTTACAGCTTTATAGAATAGATATAGAATACTTAATACACTCTTTATTGGTTGAATGTGGATTATTTGCTTCGTTACGTAAGGAGAATCGAGAATCCAGGGCCAGTTCAACTATGTTTGTCATTGGTATCACCTTGATTTTAAATTTAATGGGAAGATTAATGTTTTTTAATTTCGCATAGTGATTATAAAGACAATCGAAATGATATGGTACTTATATATGTAGGTGTAAGATTAGATTTTACACATTGTTAAATTAGTCCTCGACGATTAGAACTTCAGTTTCTACCGTTGTTAGTTTTTTAGTCCAAACTGGGGAATTTATTCTGCAAAGGCAATGGAAATACTGAAAATTCTACTGTCGAGGTACACCCTCTTACTGAAAATCCCACAGCAGCTTGGGAGGAAATATCAAAAACGCATAAAGTTCTGCCAGTGAAAGTAAAGATTCCAACAGCTTCAGTTACACCCAACAAAGTTAGAATAGTTTGTATGAGTGATACACATGCAAGGGATATAACATTCCACATCCCCGAAGGAGATATATTCATCCACGCTGGAGATTTCAGCTGCATAGGAGAAAAAACTAGTATTATTAAATTCAACAACTGGTTGGGGACTCTACCACATAAACATAAAATTGTCATAGCAGGGAACCATGACCATACATTTGACATTAGCTTCATGGAACAAGATATCTTTTTGGATGAAGGTACAACCAATGTACAGCAGTACCTGACAAACTGTATCTATTTACAAGATAGCAGTCGTGAGATACATGGAATAAAAATTTATGGAACACCATGGATACCTGAACATTTAGGTGGAGCATTTTCTTTAACTAGAGGTACAAAACTACTTTCAAAATGGAAGAAAATTCCCAAAGACATAGACATATTGGTGACGCACACCCCTCCTCTGGGTCATGGAGATTTGGCACACTCAAAAGTAAGAACCGGATGTGTTGAACTACTCAATACTGTGATAAGGAGGGTCAAGCCAAAGTATCACATTTTTGGTCACATTCATGAAGGATACGGTGTAACAACCAATGGCGAAATAACTTTTATAAATGCTTCAACTTGTGATATAAGTTATAAACCTGTAAATCCACCTATTGTCTTTGATATGCCTTTGAAAAGTTGACAACAAAAATAAATATTATAAGAGTGCCTTCATTATTCACACATTTCTAAAACTCAAAATTATTTGTTACTATAAATTTTTTGCGCAGATTTTTAAGCTCAGAAGCAATGAAAAAGTATTTCGGATCAAATAAGTAACATATACTGCTTGGTTAATCGTCTTTGGACAACGAACCAGTGTTGCCGAACCGAAAAAGACGAAATGATAGAGTCGTAGATTCAGACAAAAACGGTAGTTGCAAAAAATCAGGACCGTCACAAAATCAGCGATGGATCAAAGTACTTTGCGTCACGCAGCGCCCTCGACGAAAAACGTATATCTTTGTATAATACAGAATTTATTAAGGGCATCTGTCCCTGAAAAAGTCTATCACAACTTGTACAATGAGCATACCGGTCGCTCTGCAAACTCCTTTGCAACCATCATTGAAACTCCTTTTGCCATTCATCTTTATAAAATTCTGGATATTTATTTTAATTAGTGTGGCAAGAATGAGTTGTTGTGTAGACGGTAGCCTATCTCGCATATAGATATGCAACCCGCATCACAGTGGTCCTAATCTAACTCCGGAATAAGTATTTAGTTGGAACTGGAACTAGTAACCTAACACAAGGTACACGTAAAAGTGATTACGTATCGTCCTAATCTATAAAGCAGCTAGAATTGATAGTGATTGCACTATCATTGTGGACTGAGATCTTCATAGCTCCAACCAGTAGTTGCTATACACCGTCGCAGTAGCGGATTTTAGCAATAGATGACGTGTGCGTTATTTAAATAAGTGACGATAAACAAAATGTTCACCTGACTAATCTACTTGTTTCGTTACGTAACGAAAAGTCAGGGGTCCAAGAGCGGTTGGTTAGAATGGTTGTCATTATTGCCATTCCTTTATCGGCAAGATCAGTTTATTTTGAACATTTGAAGTGCGATTTTAAAGATAATGTTCTCTTGAACAGGTTGTATTGTTTTTTTATATATCGTACCAAATTATGATCATGAAATTTCTTTTGCTTGTGCAGATTGTCGCTTCAAATGTCGGAATGCATTCTATGATGCAATACTGGACAATCGGAGTTCATCCGCTCACCGAGAGTCCTACGGCAGCTTGGGAAATGATGTCAAGGCAACAGACATTTTTCCAGCTTAATGTGGGGATTCCCACATTTCCTGTTTCACCATATAACGTTAGAGTAGTTTGTATGAGCGATACTCACATGCAAAATATAACGTACAATGTTCCTGATGGAGATATTTTTATCCACGCAGGAGACTTCAGCAATTTGGGACAAAGGCAAAGTGTTATAAAATTCAACAACTGGTTAGGCTCTTTACCTCATAAATTTAAAGTAGTTATTGCAGGGAATCATGAGCTAACATTTGATGCGAGATGTTTAAATTATTTTCAACAAATCATGTTTATAAGAGGGAAGTCTAGTGCTATTGAAGATGTAATGCATGTACGAGATTACCTGACAAACTGTATTTATTTGCAAGATAGCGGCATTCAGTTGTATGGCGTAAAAATCTATGGATCTCCATGGATACCTGTACACTATGGTGTGGGAGGGGCATTTTCTCGGTATAGAGGTAGAGACTTGCTTTCGCAATGGAACAAAATTCCTAGGGATACAGAAATATTGGTAACACATACCCCACCAGTAGGTCACGGTGACTTGGTACAGTCAGGAATAAGGGTGGGATGTGTAGAGCTACTGAATACAGTATTATATAGGGTTAGGCCAAAGTATCACATTTTCGGGCATATTCACGAAGGATATGGTGTAACAAGCAATGGTGAAATAAGTTTCGTAAACGCCTCATCATGCAACGTAAAAAAAAATGCTGTAAATCTTCCTATTGTATTTGATATGCCTCTGAAATATGGCTATCGAAAATGATATTTTTTTATTAGTCACTCAAAGCATTATATTGTATTATGAATGTCATACAATCAGTATTCACTTATGATTTCCTTTGTCTCAGTGGTCTTCTACATAACCGTGTATGTCAATAATTACCGACGTCCAAGCTACATGGTCAATAAATATGGATATTTATCATGTTCACAGAGTACTACCAGAGACGACATCCTCCCAAAAATCAGGTTCTATCAACGCCAAGTTGGGTTCTATGCATTTGGCAGGATTTCTGTTGCTGTCAACTGTTAAGGTGGGATTCCACTGGGCAACACTGAACGACATGTGGCAGCCTACTTGTTTCCCAGTGTTGCCCAAAATTATATATGCGGCATGCGCTTTGTCGTACATGAGTGTAGCATGCGTCTTCACTATTCAATTCAGGCAACTTCAGTTTAGTACGTCATGCCGTTACAAACAGTCGCGGCGACTGCTTATTTAGTGATTTCTTTTGATTGGAAAAGAAAAACGCCAAAATATTGGAGATAATATACGAGTATTTCTTGCAGGGCGATGATCCACTTTTTTTTAAACGTATTTTTTTTTTCGTTCCCGATGAAACGCCGAACGTAAATTCTTATTTTTTTTAATCACTAATACCGAACAGTTGTATTTTTCTATTCAAAGAAATCAACCATTAACAAATAAGCCAACTATTTTCGCGTCATCATCGCACAAGGCCTGCCGTAATTTATCCTGCTTTAGTCGCGCATCTTTATATCTTTCCGATTTGTTGTTCCATAATTCACCCGAATTATGGTAATCTTCATTAAGGCCCGTATCGTCAGTCGTCCCTACAATTGTAGGGCGCGTTTATGGCCTCCTTGATTGTCATACTTCTTTCTCTCTTTCAAAAATTTCTAGATTACACTGGTCCCGTGTCAGCGTCAGCGCTCTCCTATTGTGAAGATATGTTTTCTTTTTAAATTGTAGGAAATTTCAAGCTGATAAAACATGATACAACTCAAAAGCAAGCAGAATTTGATGCAAATAGATGTTTGTGACATAACCTCAAAATAGAGCGCTGACACGGAGAAGTAGAAAACTATGACAATCAAGGAGGCCATAAAGGCGCCCTACAATTGTAGGAACGACTGACGATACGGGCCTTAAACATACTGTTTTCATGACGCTGACGGCGCCCTCGAGAAGCAACAACGGGCAACTTGTGGCATGCGACAATGAGACATATTTTTTGTCGTTTTGTGTTGCCTCTATGGAAAGCCAGTGTGCTGCATGCGTCAATACCGTATACTGCATGTTGCCCCAGTGGAATCGCGCCTTTACTGTGACATTTAGGGATATCGATTTACTCTTTACTGTTGTTGTTGGTTATATTCCATATAAAAGGTTCTCTAAAAATTAACTTGCCTAATGAAGCGTTAAAACCCCTGGAAAAAATCCTCTGAACGCCCATGGAATCATCAGGTAGGGAACAGGGAGATCAAAACAGCTGTTGCATCATGTTTGGTAGATACCGCTTGATCACAGTAAATTCTGATGGTGTGACATTCGCCTATGTTTTTATATCATATTTTTTTGTGTTTGTACCTTTGTATTTTTATACTGCCTTAGTACCTTTATCTCTTGACCAAACTTTATTGCTAAGTGCTTTGTATCTTTTAGTGACGTATACATTAAAACAAACAATGTATAAAAAAATATTTTATTCAACTTGGATATGCATAAGTATAATAATCTTATAGATAGGTATGTATCAAAAGTGCTACTAATAAAATTATAACAGCCAGCCCAATAGCACTGTACATGAATTTTCCAGAACTTGTAGACTCCAGTTTTATCACAACTTTACTATCATAGAACTTTGACATATCTGAAAAACACCAACAGTAAAAAATGTTGTTGGAGTATAAATTGAACTCCATCTGACCTTTTTCTATGGTCATGCAGGAAAAATGCTTTATACAAATGTTGTAAGGTTTAATGTACAGTTTTACGAGCAATATCTTTTTTATATACAGGGTATCGCAGAAAAATGCAACTGAATAAAGTTTTTTAAATGGAACATCTTGTATATGTTTAGTCAAAACGATAGTCGCTTTTTCTGATTTCAAATATACAGGGTATTGAAATTTACCATAAATTTAACAGATGATTCTTTGAGTAATTTTAAGTTCATATAATCATAGAGCCGCAAATTATTCGTTCTCAAGATACAGGGTGTTAAAATTAAAAAAAAATTATTTTCATAAATATCTTAAATATCCTTTATTTAATTTCGTTGTAAACTGGCGGTGATATTTATAACACTAAGGAGCTAATTTATCCCTAATTTTTTATTACTAATATGTCGATGTTATTTAGTATTTGTTGTTGTCACATAAAATGGAACTTCCGGTCTTATAGTTGTGATGTTCATTTTGTGTCTTTAATGTTTTGCTTTACATAGTTAACATAGTTGTATAATGTAACTCACCGATCTACCAAGAGCTCATTTTAGTCAAATATGTAATTGCAATTTTCGCGAAACCTAAGGTTGAATAACAATAATTTTCAAGGGCCATGCAGAAAAGTTAAGAGGTGGGTCAATTTATGACACTCTTAAAAAAACTACTTGGTCTTTATGTTCATTTTAATTTTAATGAAAGTTGGGTCTTACCGGCTTCACCTTCCAAATCTTCACTAATCAATTTTCCTTCAAATTTGACACCGAAAAGTTCCTCAAGCGACGTTTTGGCACCGAGGGGACCTTCTCCAGGAAACAAGTAGTCGGAAAACATAGGTTCGATGTCTGGTAATGATATCAACACTCTACGAGGTGGCTCATGAATACAATTTATACCTAAAAAATAAACATTCGAAATCAAAAAAACAACTGATAGAAAATTCTACCTTCAGAGATTTCTTCTTCTGTGAGAGAGTCTACGTGCATCTCACATCTAGATGCTAAGCTACACATAATATCCTGTTTTAAAAATTCACTGATTTCTGCCACGGTAGTTTTCGATTGTACCCAAATTCTTGATATAATTTTTCCTGTCATTTTTAAACTGCCAGAAGATTCTTTCACTTGGTGCATTGAAGGTGAACTGGGAAAATCCTAGAAGAGATAATTTATTGTATTTTGAAATATAATAAATAGGAGCATAAGCAATACTAACTTGTTTGAACAATGCCAGAGCTGTAAGTGGTCTATCATCATCTGCATCATCTTTCTTTGAACCTCTCTTGCTGATTTTCTTTTTGAAATAACTTTCTATACATTCATCTTTATTTTTATATTGGTTGTCTATTATAAACTCCACATTATTCAGTTTCTTTTGGATTTGTTCCAAGATAGCCTAAAAAAAGTCTAGTTTTTTTTAATGCCCTTACTGTTTCTTCAAACTTACTTTGATATGTTCTTCTAAAGATGACTTATTTTCTTCTTTATCAAGATAGTACAATTCATCAATGAGCAGGGCACAATCTATTCTGTACCATTTTAGTTTTTTTGAAGTGAATTTAAAATCTGCTAGTTGTAGGGTTCCATTTGAAATGTTATACTCTTTGCAAATATACTTCTGAGGTTTTGGGATGAAACTTAATATAATCATTTCTTTCTTAGCGTTGCCATAAAATCTATTATAGTCCAATGTTTTGCACAAGTTGCTCAATAACGACTTTACTTTTGGGTGCAACGGAGATGTTACATCTAAAAGACAATCTAATAATATGAGATACTATTGAAATAAGAATGAGGAAAATCGTACCTTCAGGATGAGATACAACAATTCCCAAAATATTCATTCCACCTGGTAACATTCTTGAAATTTGTTTGGCATGGTCGAGGACCAAGTCTTCCTCAATATCATCAAAGCTAGATCTCTTGTCACGTTTAGCTGGAGATCTAGCCAGGTAAAATACATAATCTCTGTCTGCACCGCACTGAAACAATTTGGATCAAACCGAGAAATCGAAATTATTTGAAGGTCCTCCTCACTTGTCCTATAATCAAGCCAACTACGCCACTACCATCTTTTGGAGCACAAATGAAAAAGCTTAACACATTATCACTTGCGAGTATGTTCCGTACCATTTTGAAATAATATAAAAAAAACTCAAAAATTCGGATCCCATATGTTTTGTTTGGCACTTTAATCCGTTTGTGGTTATGTTTTTTGATGTGTTCAGATTTAAATGTTGGCGGAAATGTCTAATAGTTCAAATGTCACTGATAAAAAAGATTAAGCTTAACATAAATCAAATCCAAGCGAATAACCAAAATTTCTCTGTTACGTACTGCGGTTATAATATGGTTCAAAATGACATACGGGTTGATGACGTCAGTTACACGAATCGCTTGAACGCGTTGGTTTTAACCGCGGTTTTGTTGCAAGTTGTTTATTTTAGAAAAGCGGGTATATAATCTCTGATTATTTTTATTATCACTTAATAATCGGTGCTTTTTCGTCTACAACTGTATATGGAAAGTTTAAATAAGAAACCTTTCATAATATTCATGGGAGAAATGTTTTTTTCAGATTTTTTTTAATGATGGAACCATGGCTTTGTAGCTATGATAACTTTCAATTCTCTAAATTTTTCCGCATGTCAAAGAAAACATTTATTGATTCAGCAGAAATTATGAAAAGAGAAATTAGCAAAACCGTATACAGGTGGATATCATCTAGTGAGTTTAAATGGCCATATTTTAATATTCTTGTGATATATGGCTACACAGGATACTTTGTTAAGCATAGAAACTACATTTAAAGTGTCCCCAACAACCGTAATGAGTATAACTAATAAGGTGCTCCACTTTATGGTAAAACAGAAGTCAGCCTGTATCAATTTTCTCAAAAATGGAGCTGAAGTACAATAACAATATCCAATACCCGGCAAAATTGTAACTTGTCACATTTCAAATAATAACCAGAAATATAAAACTACTTTCGAGTTGGGTAAATACCACAATTTTGCGGTGATAACTATGACTTATAACAGCTGATTCGTGACGTCACGGATCTTATAACCAAACTGATAACTACACTCGCTTGAACGGATTGGTAAATACCAAGCCAAAATGGTAAATACCATTTCCATTTGGTTATCCGCTTGAATTTGATTATACATTGCAAAGAAACGAGTATCCCTGTCCGCCATTTACATAGTACAGGGTGGCCCATAAGTCCTTTGAGCTGGAAAAAAAGGAATAAAACCAAACTAGTTACATTATGAAGAATTATTATATTTTGTTATCATCTTTATTGAATGGGAATTATGTTTTAAAAATCACATCGTCTAAATGCAATCCATTACGATCACGGCACTCATATAAACGACGTCTAAAATTGTCGGTGACTGCGCTGCAAGTCAACACTGTAATGCTTGCCATTTCTCTTCGGATATTTTCTTTCAGGACATCAACTGATCCCGGAGTGGTGTCGTACACTTTACTCTTGAGGTAGCTCCATAAAAAGAAGTCCATTGGGGTCAAATCTGGACTACGTGGTGGCCAGGAAATGTCTCCTCTTCGAGAAATTACTTTGCTGGGAAAAAGTTGACAGACGACGGGCATAGAAGTGTTGGAGGTGTGGGCAGTTGCTCCGTCCTGTTGAAACCAGGTCTGCGTATTATAGCCTGGAAAATTCTGCAACGCTGGTGTCAAAAACTCTTCTATCATTGCTACAAACCGCTCCGAAGTAACAGTTAATGCGCGACCTCTGTCGTCCTCAAAAAGGGCTTCTGATGCTTACGCCTTGGATTTTCGGGGCTCCAATAACGGCAATTTTGTTTATTTACATGCCCGTTTAAATGGAAGTGAGCCTCGTCCGAGAACAACACAGTATTGAGCGACGAAAATCGATTCAACATTTCATTCGCAAAGTTTAGTCTCTGAATGGCGTCATTATCTTTTAATTCCTGCACTAACTGAATTTTGTAAGCGTGCAGACGTAAATCTTTCCTTAAAATCAGCTGTAAAGATGTTCTGGGTACGTTTAGTGCACTGGAACGCTTACGAGTAGACTGGGTAGGATTTTGACGAACAGACTGTGCCACAATGTTGATGTTTTCTTCAATACGAGTTGTCCTTGGTCGACCCCACCGCTGTTTATCTAACGTCGAACCAGTCTCTTCGAACTTAGCAACCCAGTTCTTAATCGTTTGAGCTGTTGGAGACTTTGTAAAATTGTGGTATTCTCGATATTTACGCCACGCAATGGTTGTCGAATCATTATTTTGATAAAACGCACACAAAAAGCACGATCCGCTCCAGTGAAACACTCCATAGCGACTGAATTCCCAGACACTGAAGATACTGCCCCCACCTCGCCCGCGCCGCTCACGCTCACCCGTTAAATTTTATTCAAATTTGAAATTTCAAAGGACTTATGGACCACCCTGTATAAATCGTCATTATATGCGTATTCTGCAACTAGAAGGAAAATGACAACAGGAATTAGCTACTACAAGGGCTGATGCACATTCGCAACTTCTTTACTACCTTATGACTGATTTCATTGTTCGTAACTGTTAGGTTGAAATCGTAACGCAGCCCTAATAAAAATGGTTGGCAGCAGTGGTAACACATAGACCACGGCATTCTAGATACTCGAAGCATATTCGGTGTTGTCAAATCAAACTATTTTTCTTAATGTTAAATATTGATGGCAGGATTATCATGAAGACCGAATGCAGTTCTGACCAAAACGGAGACTTCAGACCAAAACTGTAGACAGCTACTTCCAAACATGTCCCTGTCTCTGCAAACTCATGAAGGTGGCCTCTTCAGCAGCGCGATGTCATTGAATAACGTAGGTATTCTATCTGGCAAAATACGTTCATCAATAGGGAACACTTGTTTTGATGTTCGCTGTGATATTAATTTCGATTTTGCACAGTAGCGATACTATCCTCCGTTATCGAAACGAGAAAAATCTGTTACGGAGAACATTGGAGGGGCTTATTTCGTAAGGTAATATTTTACTTATTCAGCGCTGTTGACGGAATTTGTAAAGCTGGATAAGCTTAATTAAAATAGCTTCAAGTTATCGAAGCATTGTCATAGTTACCTGTTGAAAAATACCTTGAGGATCTGGCAACAGTGGATTACCTACTGCGAGTACTTAGAATCCGGTTCGAACTTTGTTTACAAATTGGTTAACCTCAAAAAATGTGACGAGCCGACTGTATATTTTTACATTATTTACATCTGTGGGTTTTTAGAAAAACCTTACACCAAACATGAACTTAGATTTAAAGTTCCTCGATAGTTTTAAACTAAGCACCACATACGTTACAAACTATGCCTGTGGTAAATCAGAAAACAACGATTTTTTTGTATTAACTGACCAAGGGATTTATATATTGACACTGAGGGGCGACTTATCTTACAGTTTTCCCCAATTTTCGTGTAAAAAGTTATTCATGCCAGTATCCACCTACGCTGCATGCGAAAACATAGACATAGATGTGAATTCTTTCAGTAACTATGTAGAACGAAAAGACTTGTACGAATTGGCCCTAACAAGTGAATACTCTGTAAATTTAAAACACGCCAACAAATTAGACATTTTACCTCTTAAAGCTGAGTGGTCACCACAAGGCTTAATTGATACTACAGGTTGTATTTTAGCAGTGTTAAATAGTGTGTACAGTTTAGAATTGTATGTGCGATATGTTAATAAAAACGAAATTGTCGAGTATGTGACAATTTCCAATATATTAGAGGAGGTAATAAACGAGGCTAAGCAAAAGTGGGAGTCTGCAAACAGGTTTTCGATTGAAATAAAACTCAGACAGTTTAAGAATAGGATACAGTTTGTGTCTATAACAGGTAAGATTTACTTTTGTAGTCTTTTTCTGCAGGTCACAGATGGTGGTTGGAGATTAAATTTTTTTTCCTGATGGTGTTTATTTCTAGGTTTTACATGGGGTCACAAATTCAAAATAGGCTCAATACAACATTGTACATTATTTGTTGGGCACATGAATGGTGACATAACGGTATGGAGTGTACCAGAAAAACTTGTTTCTGGACAAAACTGGAAACCGCAAATATTATGTAGATATGCCACAGGGTTGGAGAGGATTGTTACCCTGCATTGGCACCAGACAAGTGAATTTGGTAATAAATGATACCAATATTTCTTCTGCTTCTTAAAAAAAATTGCACTCGCATACGCTGTTGCTCTGTAACTAATAACCTTTGTTAAATTTTATAACTATCCTTTTTCATTATTGGACAGGTGGAGGATTGTGTTTTGCAGATGTATCTGGCAGGATGAAAGTTGTTCACATAACAAATTTAAATAAACCTGTTGCAAACGTGGATAACGAAACTATATTTTGGAATGAACCTGATAAAGTAGCTATTGATAAAATCACTGTGATGGAGCATGATAGTTACACATTTATATTGGCTGTGAAGCAAAGAATAATTTTAATATTCGGACTTGATAAAAATGGAGATGTTTTTGGACAAAAGGCGTGTTATGTCGACGATGTCTACATAACAGGTGAGAATCAAAAACATAGTGGAATATAGTCTTCTATAATACACATCATTTTCTAGGGCTTCATCACACAGGCAACACTATTTATGTCCTCACCCTACCAGGAATTTTCACGGAATTGACGTTAACAGTCCAAGATGAGAAGATAAAAGTTACAGACAAAAAGATCTCCCTGAAGTTCGATATGAAAAAGTACCGCACCCACGGTTGTTTTTTCTCGAAAAACTTCGCGTTTTTTGGACTGTTATGTCAGCAGTGGGCTCAAGATGGTTCTAGAGTACGCGCCATTGAGGCAGAAGTTATCGTCTTCCAAAATTTGGAAATGAAACTGATTGATTCGCTCTGGAACAACCCCAGTGAAAGTTTGAGAGATTATTGGGACTGTTTGGAAGTTTTAAGGTACAATATTTGATATAAATTTAAAATTCTTTCAGGAACTATTCGCATCAAAAGCAATTCGGCATTAACCTAACTATCGCCATAATCGGTCACTCCCAAAATAACCGATGTGATCTAGCTCTAATCTCGATACCGTTGGAAGTTTATCATATTATTCCTCTGTTTTCAGAATAACATGTATAAGAGAAAAGCGATTTCCATGGTTAGGAATTTCACCGGACCTCAACTATGATAAACTTTCCATATACCATCTGAAACTGCTAAGGCAACTGGCAAAACTATCTGAAATGGTGTTTAACTTTGTCCCGGTAGTCAAAAATTATGACATCAAACCGTTCATACTAACCCATTATCTACTTCAAATAAAACTGGTTGTACAAAGGCTGAAAAGATTGTTGGCGCAGAAAGATTTGAGTGTATACCAGATGAGAAGCATTGACGTGCAGAATTTCTTTTTGAAAGAAATGATCGCCAAGAATATACTTGCGAAAAGTAACGTTGGAAAGACGTTTATAGATGATATAAGAAGCGTTATGGAGGTCGCCAACGAAATGAGATATCCGGATACGATGCAGTGCATTTGGTGTGGAGAGAATATCCTTTTCATAGCGTACACATATAATAAGAAATTTATATTTTTATTTCAGGATTCAAAAATATCTTGATTATATATATATATTTTGAGACGTGGTCATTGTCGTCTAGAGCAGTTAGGTGAAAAATTAAAGCTTCCGCCTTTTGTTGGGTACTTCGACAAAATTTAAGCAAAGAGGACTCTTTATACTTTTTTTAATTCGCTCTAGCTTTCAATGGACTTTGCCATCATCATCAGGAGCTGCAATTACAATGATAACAGTAGCAACAAAAGTGTAAAATGAACAACCATAAATATAATCTGTGTTTTAGCCGATTCCACCAACAAATTTCATTCCACTCAAAATCTAATAATTCTCTTCTCACGATTCATTAATAATTGTTAATTTAAAATTCCCGTTAATTAAAATATAGTTTATTCAACTGCCTCTGGTCGGTTTAACAATTTCTTACATAACATTCTGAAAATCACATCATCTGAAGTGATTTGGCAACGTTTTGGCACACGCCCACAATTCGTTCCATCTTTCAACACAGACATTGACAACCTTCGGCCTTCTGTCAAAGGTTCATCTCACTCATTATTCCATGACCACCATTTTGTGCAATCATCAAGTGGCTTCACGACGTAATGCTCTAATGTTTTCTAAATAATTTTTAATCTGTCTTTAACTTGTCTTGTCATATTGTATATAATTTTAACCATTGTACCATGTATCCAGCTCTCACCATGTTACTGGACGTTTCCCTCATCCTATACGAAAACAACAATTAGCAACATCCTCACATACTACTGTAAGTTGATTCAATTTAAATTCATTTTACACTTTTGTTGCTACTGTTATCATTGTAATTGCAGCTCCTGATGACGATGGCAAAGTCCATTGAAAGCTAGAGAGAATTAAAAAAAGTATAAAGAGTCCTCTTTGCTTAAATTTTGTCGAAGTACCCAACAAAAGGCGGAAGCTTTAATTTTTCACCTATATATATATATATATATAGTCACCTTACCATGTGTCCTCTTTTGCATTTTTTAACATCAAATACTAGCACCATTCTCACTGACGGAGTAAGTAAAAAGATTTCTAATCAACTGAGCATGGTTGCTATTTGACTATTTTTGATTCGTTTTTTAGCTGCTGATGATGGCAGCATGTCTGTCGAAAGCTTGAGTATTGTAAGGCAAAAGGGTACACTTAGCATAATTTTTCGATACAACAAAGAAAAGTCTTCCATTTAACTGGCTATTTGGACAATAACTATGAATCGTATATATACGTTACATACATATACAAAGATAAAATTTGTGTAGGTTGGCTCTTGTTGGGGACTTCGTGTGTCATTTTTTCCCTCTCCATCTTCGTTTCCTCAGGATACACCCGTATCCGGATGTATGGGCATGTGTATCTACTTTTGTGGTTGCATATGTGCATTCATTTCGGGCCTGATGAAGCCGACAAGCAGAAATCGGATTGCTCGGGTTACCTATCCTATTTTCTGCTCGAATCCACTTTCCCTTTTTTGCGGATTTTGACCATTACTTTCCATTTTTTTATTCAATAAAAAACACCGTTATTTCATCCATGACACAAACATACAAAAACTTATGTTCTAAATGACAAAAATATTTACTAAAAAAAACATTAAAAAAACCCACATAGCTGGTACCCATACCCATTCAAGATTCCTTCTCCTTTTTTATATTTTGATTCATGAATTTAAACATGTAAGGCAGTTGGCTTCCTAAGCGATTCCGTAAATCAGGTTTGACCAAATGAAAAATATCTTTTAATCCATAAATCATGAATAGTTTTTTCTTAACCACCTTGCAAAGATTCTCGGTCCAACGTGTCTACCTCCCCACGCAGATGCTCGCTGTTGCTTCTCCATGATGCCAATACTGGTAGTTCCATCCTTCAAGTGTCCGTATTGCTCGTCTCTGGCGCATCCACAAGAAACACAAGAACCGGTACCATGTCCTTACTGCGACGTATCCATGGATCGTATACCGGTGGATACGGAGAAATACGAAAACGAGGCCAAAAAGCTGCATCTGCATTGGGATGGAGAAGTGAAATCTCCGTGTTACAGTGACTGTCTACGCGAGGAGATTTCTTGTGAGGATATAGAGGAGAACAGTAGGGAGTATGTCGTGTGCAGTGATAGCGAAGACGACGAAGAGTGTACGAAATTGAGGACGTTGTACGAGAGGTTTGGACATTTGAATTTGGAAGAGATCCTGAAGATGGATATGAGTGAGGACAGTATTGAAAGGGAAGACGGTGAAGCTAGTAAAAGGATGAAATTGGAAAATGATGACACTGATATTGAGTGATTGTCTATTTTTTTGTACAGAATAAATATGTATATAAGATTAAACAGATGACTAGAACTCGTAATTTCTTCTGCTTAAACGGCACTTCTGCCACATCCCAAATAGCACAACTGTATCTTAAAAACGTCATTTTGAGATAATAGAGACGTCGTAAGCACGTCTTGTGAATGCTGTACGACATCTTAAAGACGTTGTAAAAAAACGTCTCTTAAAAATAAGTTCGTCCTTAGTGCTGCTCTTAGGCCCGTATCGTCAGTCGTCCCTACAATTTTAGGGCGCCTTTATGGCCCTTGATTGTCATAGTTTTCTACTTCTCCGCGTCAGCGCTCTATTTTGAGGTTATGTCACAAACTTCAATTTGAATCAAATTGTGCTTGGTTTTGAGTTATATCATGTTTTATCAGCCTGAAATTCCCTACAATTTAAAAGGAAAACAAATCTTCACAATAGGAGAGCGCTGACGCTGACACGGGACAAGTGTAATCTAGAAATTTTTGAAGGAGAGAAAGAAGTATGACAATCAAGGAGGCCATAAACGCACCCTACAATTGTACGGGCCTAACGAAATTTCAGGCTGATAAAACATGATATAACTCAAAAGCAAGCCCAATTTGATGCAAATAGATGTTTGTGACATAACCTCAAAATAGAGCGCTGACACGGAGAAGTAGAAAACTATGCCAATCAAGGAGGCCATAAACGCGCCCTATAATTGTAGGGCGCGTTTATGGCCTCCTTGATTGTCATACTCCTTTCTCTCCTTCAAAAATTTCTAGATTACACTTGTCCCGTGTCAGCGTCAGCGCTCTCCTATTGTGAAGATATCTTTTCTTTTTAATTTGTAGGAAATTTCAGGCTGATAAAACATGATATAACTCAAAAGCAAGCACAATTTGATGCAAATAGATGTTTGTGACATAACCTCAAAATAGAGCGCTGACACGGAGAAGTAGAAAACTATGACCATCAAGGAGGCCACAAAGACAATAAAAAACAAAACACTTTTTTCTAATGTTAACTAGGGGGTAGAATACGAGTTACAATTTACTTGATTTCCAAAGAAGTGGAACTTCACGTAAGCAAGAACTTTTCCCGCGTACGCTACGCCTTAAAAACACTGAAACAAATGACAAATGGCATTGACAGATGCCAGGGCTAGAGATGTTCGACAGGTAAGTATAGAGATGTGCTCGCTTTTATAGACGCATTGTCATCTGGTGGCGAATTGATGAGTTAAAACAGGATGATGCAATAAATTTTGAAGTTAAAATATTTCAGAAAAAGACAATTGGTGTTATATTATGAATTAAATATATCTGAAAACTTTAAGGACTAGGCCTTTCACGAAGTTTAAGATAATTAAATTGGTTAAAAAATACATGGATCTTAAAAAAGTGATATATATTTTCAATTGTGGTTGGGTGAACGAAAAAATATATATTATCTTAAATTTTAGTTAGATGTTCAGGATTAAGGTTTCTTATATGTTAATTAAATATTTATAACTTAAGAAGCCGAATACTATAAATTTTAACCACGCCTTCTAAAAGACATAAGAAAACGTCTTAAAAATGTTTGTTTTATATCGTGTCATGAAACGTCGTGTCGCATTAAGGACATCTTAAAGACGTCTTTTCAACGTCTCAGGCGTTCAGACATCATTAAAGCATAAAATGGACGTTTTGAAGACGTTCTGTGCTATCTGGTATGGGCACATGTTTCATTCAATTCTTTTTTAATCCAGAATGTGAAAAAGGTAACACCAAGATACATTTTCCATTCTTTTGGGCTACATCTAGCGTGACGAATTAAGCAAAAATTGATGCGGAATCAACGTATGTTTCGACTCCAAACAAGATGACTAGATAATGTCATGAGGGTAAACGTTTTCATTAAAAAAATTGCCATTGTGATTGAAGTAAATACAGTTCTGTATTCCTGGCCAGTTGTCTTTGTATGTATCCCATAAACGACCATAATTTTCTTCTCCGTACGTACCTGGGTAATTGCAAAAATACCTGCAAGCAAATCCACAAGATTTGAGTTTGAGATGATAAAAAACTTGATATCACAAAGTCGTAGCTCGATTTAGATAGGACGATATAAACATTTTCATGTTACTCTAATCGTAACAGCAAATTTCTCCGGAATAATTGAATACCCCATTGAACAACTTGCATCAATAAAACCAGACTTTACAGTTATTTCGCAAAGCAGGGGTATTTTTGTCTAATATAATTAGACTATGTTATGAAATTTTCTAATAAGGAAAATTAAGATACAGCAGATTGAAATATGAAAAAAGTTCAAACATATAGCTTCGAAAATGCTTCGTTTTTATAACATGGAGTGGAGAATTAAGAAATAGTAATGAACATAACGAAAGACTGCACAGACACTTTCCAAGCCAAATCAATATACTTACGATTGTTGACCATGCGACTTGGAATGATAATAATTCTCACAATTATTCACGTATCTCTCCAGATACTCGTGGCCCTCGTTCCTACTCAACAAAGCTCCTTGCAAAAGATTCGCAGTGGTCTGACTCAACTCATTGCTCAATATTTTCACGTACCGACCCATTTCCATGGGTCTGCCTTCTTGAAGAGTTTGGGTCATTGCTGCGATGTAGTTTCTAGCAAGACGGAGCGTTTCGATTTTGGACAATTTTTGAGGAGTCGAGTTTGCGTCTGTGTGAATTTGCTGGATAGGCATACAACTAGAAATAAGATGGTTTTCCGAAAAAAGACGGGTCGATGTTAATCAAGCTGTGTGAGGGATATTAAAAAAGTTTTTGTTGATTTGGAAGGTGTACGTATTGCAAAATTTTGAATAACTGAGGCATAGGTCGGATTGAATTAGAACAATGACCTAGGTTATCTTAGGCTGAGAAGTATTAAGGTGGCCCAAGTTATTGAGGTAACTATACAACTATGTAATCACCGTTCTTGGCGGGTCAAAGTCAGACTACCTGTATCCCTTCATATATCTCCATCTCCCTCACATACACATGCAACCTACCCCTGTGTGTGAACGTTTGTTCGGTAAGGTCAAAGACATACGTTTTTTAGTTGTGTCTCCGTCTCGAAATGTCTGTTGTTACGTATGAGTTCCCTTCAAACATATTTGTCAGAGTGACAAGTTACTTGACATCGGCGTGCAATTTGAGTTGTTCTGTTATCAATCTTCAATATAACATTATACAACGCCCGGAAATACGAGCAATGGAGAAGGGCGACAGATCGTGCTAAATTTATTAGAGTATTTTATATACAGGTTGGCGCATCGAAAACGAAACAGACGCATTTACTGGCAGCTCAGTTTTTTTTTGAAAAACGTTCAGACCCGTCGATTTTGTTTTCGATGGCGATACAAGTTTGGCAAAACATCACGTTAACACGTGCAGCCCCCTGGGCGGGGGTGACACCAACCCTAAAATCTTAAATGTAAAGGGGGGTCGAGTGATACCTTATTTTAAAGGTCTTTCAATTCCCTTTATAATAATATAAAATTAATTTACTTCAGTTCAGCAGTTTTGAAGATTTATTGATTTAAAGCTTAAATAAAACTGATACATCATCATTAGTGGAGATCAATACATTTGGCAGCAAAGTAATTTAAAAATGAAGAATGGACTGACCCGTTAGGCAAGTAAATGTTGAAAATGGCCACCATGACTCTCCATGCAATAATAAAGATTTTGCTCAAAACGTTGCCGCACATTTTGCAATATTTCAGGAGTAATTTGAATGCACTCATTCACAATTCTTTGTCGCAGGTCTTCTAATGATGTTGGCTGAGTAGCCTACATTTTGCTTTTTAAATGACCACACATAAAGAAATCCAAAGGTGATAAATCTGGCGATCTTGGGGGCCATTCAATGGCACCTCTTCTACCAATCCATCGATCTGATCCAGTTTGGTCAAATCAATCGCAAACTATGTACTAAATTCCTATTTAAAATAAGTACGAGATATTTCCTTATCTTTCTTCAAGAAATAACTTTTTTGCTACAAAAACGCTAAAATAGCTGTTTTCAACAACAAAATGATAAACAAACCATGGGCGTAGTGAAGAAAAGCATTTACTTAAGTCAAATTTCTTCTGAAAGTAGTACCAACTAATCTGATGTACCTATTAAAGTCTACTTTAAGCTTTAAATCAATACATCTTCAAAACTACTGAACTGAAGCTCATGTATTTTACATCATTATAAAGGGAATTGAAAGACCTTTAAAATAAGGTATCACTCGACCCCCCTTTCCATTAAAGATTTTAGGGTTGGTGTCACCCCCGCCCAGGGGGCTGCACGTGTTAATGTGATTTTTTGCCAAACTTGTGTCCCCCTCGAAAACAAAATCGACGGGTCTGAGCGATTTTCCAAAATAAAACTGAGCTGCCAGTAAATGCGTCTGTTTCGTTTTCGATGCGCCAACCTGTATACTGAAGACTTTGAAGTTGAGTCATTAATTTTCAGATAATGATTGTAGAAGGAAGATAAACCAAAATATGTGTGTAAAAATAAAAAAAAAATTAAAAAAATTTGTACCTTGTTTTATAAAGTATCCTCCCGACAAGTATTTCAGTGCGGACCTGTATTTGATCGTGAGGTCTTGGAGCACCGGCATGCCCTCCCCTGTGAGGTCTTAAGTCACCTGATTCACGAGCCCTTTCACTACATTAACAAAGGCACGAGGGGTTGGTTGCACTCGATTGGGAAACCGATCCGCATAAACATGTGCCATTTTTTATTTCGTTTGAGCCACGCAGCAAACACCACTATTCACTCACGCGTTAGCGACTGACACAGACTGAATAAAAACATCGTGATCAACGTTTCAAATTCTTTCGCTTTTTTGTTTCCGATGCGACGAACCGATAAGGCGGATTATATCCGTTGTTGCCAAACACGAGCACATAATATTATTATTGAGACAGGGCGGTACTCAAACTTCTAAAGGGCTATAACTTTGTTACTTTAATTTTAGCACAAAAATGTTAAAGGAAAAAAACATTTCTTTTGATCAGATCTACTCACTGTTAAAATAAATGACTCAACTTCGAAGTCACCCTGTATATTTCCCCAGAAATAAAAAAATAGGGTCAAGTAAAATCGGTTCAAAATGCGGAACTGAATCGTGATTAGGTAGGTTCACTCGGGTAGGACGAATCTTCAACCTCTGCACAAAATTGGTTAGAAGATTATCAGACAGACCGAAGAAGATGAGTGACATGGTTTTTCATGATGTAGGTACATGTCATTTAACATTCAAAAAACATATCTCTCATTTATGAAATTTTACGAAATTACAATATTTCCTCGCCGGTTTTGGTATAGGAAGTAATAACACTTTCCAGGAAATTTGTAATTCTTGAACATTACATTAATCTTCTAAGAACATCCCCCTATTCCCATCTTAATTATTTCGATAATGTATATTAAAAAAAAAAAAACGTTAATCTAATCGTTTTACACAACTTTTATTTTACCTTCTCAGCCTATCCAACGCAGCATTTAAACCATGCATCCTATTTCTTTCTCTAGCATTTGCTTTTGATCTTTTCAATTTCACTTTATATACTCTTTTTGGATCCTTTTTCATCAACCTCCTCTCATCTTCCATCATGCACAGAACTCAGACTTCATTTTCCATCTTAGTTGCAAGACGCGTGTCTTCGTTAAATAAACGAGAGTTTTAAACGAACATTCTTTTAACCATTTTCACGGGTATTGTTACGTTCCAACTTGGGTAAGCAAAACGAAAATCCTGGATATCATGGTATTTATACGATCCTTATGTTATCAATCCTTGTTTACCCTGGCACTTTACCGTTTTATTTCATTACAGGTAGAAGCGTGCCCAAGCTGAGATAAGGGCCGTATTTGTATATCTCACCATATGTCACCGCACATATGGTGCGTGAGAAAATTAGATTGTATTTACTAATGCTGACGGAGGGATTTTCATATTGATATCCGTTCAGTGTAGGGCTCATTTTGTTTTAGCGTATCCCACCAGAAGGCGTCTTATAATAATAAATGGGATTTAATTCGTGCAAAAGTACATTAAGTACCGTTTTTTAACAACCTTCAAAACAAAAAATCATATATACTCATTGTTTTATAAATATAATACTACTCACAAAATATTTCATTAACAACAAAAAAATATAAACAATTACAAGAATAGTCCTTTGTGTTCATCATCAGACTTCGGCGTGCAGTTTCTCTTTTTAAAATTAAAGTGTGTAATTTTAGAACAAAACAAGTGCATCATTATACAATTGAATAGCAAATGATTTTTTTGTAGACAGCTTTAGAATGTTAAGGTATCGGCAACATATTTCTATTCCTTGTATTTAGTTTGTTTTATGTCGCTACTTTACACGTTAAAAAAATTCTAGCTTCGCAATTTTGGCAGTCAAGGGATGTCTCTACAAATAACATTTAAGATTGAAAGACCTTGGCTTCGAGGTAACGTTTCCCAATACCGGAATAAAAATGAGGTTACCTTTGAAAATTTAGACTTGACCTTGAAGGTCACGGTCACATTCGGACGCAACGTTTCCCAATTCCGGCATAAACATGTGGTTATCTTTGGAAATTTAGACTTGACCTTGAAAGTCAAGGTCACATTCGGACGCAACGTTTCCCAACTTCGGTATAAAAAATGTGGTTACCTTTGAAAATTTAGAGTTGACCCTGAAGGTCAAGGTTACATTCGGACGCAACGTTTCCCAATTCCGGCATAAACATGTGGTTATCTTTGGAAATTTAGACTTGACCTTGAAAGTCAAGGTCACATTCGGACGCAACGTTTCCCAACTTCGGTATAAAAAATGTGGTTACCTTTGAAAATTTAGAGTTGACCCTGAAGGTCAAGGTTACATTCGGACGCAACGTTTCCCAATTCCGGCATAAACATGTGGTTATCTTTGGAAATTTAGACTTGACCTTGAAAGTCAAGGTCACATTCGGACGCAACGTTTCCCAACTTCGGTATAAAAAATGTGGTTACCTTTGAAAATTTAGAGTTGACCCTGAAGGTCAAGGTTACATTCGGACGCAACGTTTCCCAATTCCGGCATAAACATGTGGTTATCTTTGGAAATTTAGACTTGACCTTGAAAGTCAAGGTCACATTCGGACGCAACGTTTCCCAACTTCGGTATAAAAAATGTGGTTACCTTTGAAAATTTAGAGTTGACCCTGAAGGTCAAGGTTACATTCGGACGCAACGTTTCCCAATTCCGGCATAAACATGTGGTTATCTTTGGAAATTTAGACTTGACCTTGAAAGTCAAGGTCACATTCGGACGCAACGTTTCCCAACTTCGGTATAAAAAATGTGGTTACCTTTGAAAATTTAGACTTGACCCTGAAGGTCAAGGTCACATTCGGACGCAACGTTTCCCAATTCCGGTATAAACATGTGGTTATCTTTGAAAATTTAGATTTGACCCTGAAGGTCAAGGTCACACTCGTACGCAACGCTTCCCAACTTCGGTATGAATATGTTGTTACCTTTGAAAATTTAGACTTGACCCTGAAGGTCAAGGTCACATTCGGACGCAACGTTTTCCAATTCCGGTATAAACATGTGGTTATCTTTGAAAATTTAGGCTTGACCTTGAAAGTCAAGGTCACACTCGTACGCAACGCTTCCCAACTTCGGTATAAATATGTTGTTACCTTTGAAAATTTAGACTAGACCCTGAAGGTCAAGGTCACATTCGGACGCAACGTTTCCCAACCTCGGTATAAAAAATGTGGTTACCTTTGAAAATTTAGATTCGACCCTGAAGGTCAAGGTCACACTCGTACGCAACGCTTCCCAACTTCGGCATAAAAATGGTGTTACCTTTAATCTTGAAGGTCAAGATCACATCAGAACGTAACGTTTCCCAATTCAGGTATAAAAATGTGGTTTCCTTTGAAAATTTAGATTTGACCCTCAAGGTCAAGATCACCTTCAAACAGGCCGTCGAACATGTTCACTAGATCAAATTGTTTTGTGGTTGAAGTAGCCTTGAAGGTCATGATGGTTATTGTCATATTCACAGAATTTAAAATTTCAGAGTTGAAAAAAATTGGGGTCCATTTGAAGATATTCTCTTGACCTAGAGGGTAATGGTGAAGGTCATGATGGTGGTTCTCCTTTCCACTGAACGTGCGTAGTTTTCGAAATATTTAGGGGGCGTTAAAATGGGCACCATCTTTAGGCGCCCGCGTTGCCATATCTCAAACTTTTGCTGCAGGTTATACGATTTCCTTTTCTACTGATGTGAAGTTTTGAGCACACAATCTTTAGAATAATCACAAAGCAGCTCGAGAGGTGATACTTCCTTGGAACGTTGATGTTTAAAAATACACGAGGTTCTCTTACAGCCGATAAGGAAAAAACGAATACTGTCAAGGGGCCGGTTTGTTTTATCTGTAATCAGTCGTAAATATAAATTGATTTGAAAATCCTGTTGTCTTATTCGGGAGAAACCTAGACTGAGGAACAAATCGACCAACCATATTTGTTCCTGGGATAAAATAAGACACTCAAGTCGGCATCAGATAAAAAATAAAAACACAATCTTTATTGCATTCAACTTACAAAAGCCCTAACATTAAATCTTACTTCTAAGATTTCTTTTGAATAATATACACGTATGTACTAAAATACTATAGAGAAATCGACAAGTTTGGATAATCAAACCTTTTTCGTGATGAAATTTAGGCAAAAGACGGGAAATACCGATGCTAACAAAATTGGTGAATTTAAAATATATTTGAAACTGAAAGTAAATATGACGAAAGTCCACGATCCATAAATGGAAGATTTTATTTTTGTAATTATAATAAACGTTTGGTTAAATTTTGCGTTATATGTTTTTTAACACCCTGTATCTCTGCAACATTCATTGGAATGATAAGAAAATAAATTTGCGGAACAATGAGCAAGCACACTAAAAATCAGAAAAAATTATTGCAATTCAAGAATGGTTCTGTCATGACTGAAGAATCGGAAATACAGAAAAATAATTGCTGCAAATTAAAATTGATCCAAGAAAACTTTTTAATTTTACCACGGGAACGTTGTAAGCAGCTTTTTTCAATTATTAACACCCTCATTGCCAGGAAAAGGAAGCATAGACATACAGGATGTGTTCAAATACAAAATCGCCTAAATTTATTATTATTTATTAACTGAATCGTCCCGACAAAACAATTATGTGAAGTGAGCTGTCTTTTGTCAAAAGTCCATCAAAAAGAAGGTCATTATTTGTTGGTCAAACATTTACGTACACTTTTTTTGTCAGAAAACGGTTTTAGTGATAGCACTAAAATAGTTAATTGTTAACTATACAAAACTGGTCTCTTTTAATTAAAAAGAATACATATAGATCTTAATATTATGCAAACGTTGCGATTCTGACCAAATGATGTATTTCTAACATCACCCATTGTAACCACCTGAAAAAATAGAATATATTTGTTATTGTTGAACTGGAAAATAAGACGCCTACTCGATCAATATGCTACAGAAAGTAGATATAATATCCTTATACCCAGAATTAAAGGCAACTAAAAGAGTAATATTTATTACCGTATGCTGCGAGAACTTTGTTTGTACTATCCGCCAATCACATGTAGATGAATTGAAACCTGAAACAAATAAAAACGATGAATGACGATATTGACCTTCACCACGCACAGTGCACGCAGTCCACGGCAGTGCGGAAGCGATTGCCGACTGTGACGGACGACAACCGACGACGACGCTTGTCCATCGGGGGACCACGGCGCAGTTTTACGGATAAATTCACGGGGACATCATACGTACGTAGAAATATTGGAGGCGTATAACTATACAAACGTCGAAAAATTGAGATATACACAACCCCACCCCCCAATTTTTAACCACTACAAAAAATTTACTAATTTTCTATATTGCAAATGGAAAAAGCAGGAATATTTACGTCCGAATGTGACCTTGACCTCAAAGTCAAAGTCGTGTCAAGCCTAATGTTATTCAAGGTCAAGGTCACAGTTTGAAGTAAAATTTCCTGCTTTTTCCATCTCCAGTCTTTGAGAGGTTTCCTTTGGAAATATTTACCCCGAAGACATAGTGGTCACCTGTGGGTGATCCCTACAAATCTCACAACTGTTCTGTCGAACAGTTTTGCTAGAGCAAATTATTTTCGATGTCTTAATTTGACTTTGGAAAGGCCTTGAAAGCAATGCTCAAGGTCATAGTCAAGGTAATGTTTGTACATAAAATTTGCTCATCTTTTCAATTCCGATGTGAACTAGGGCAAGCGCTTGACCTTGAGAGGACCTTAAAGGTCGTAGTCAATGTCACCAACATTTTGACCTTGGAATACAATGGTCAAGGTCATAGCCAAGAGAATGTTTAGACGTAAACTTTGCTCTTTCCAATTCCGATGTAAACTAGAGGGTTCGCTTGACCCTTGAAGGGACATCAAAGGTCGTAGTCAAGGTTACCTGTATTTTGACATTGGAAAGGCCTTGAAGACAATGGTCAATGTCATGGCCACGGTAATGTTTGAACGTAAATTTTGCTACTATTTCCAACTCCGACGCTTGGCCTTGAAAAGGGCCTTAAAAGTAGTAGTTAAGAGCACCATCATTTTGAGCCTCTTTCCAATTCTGATGTAACAAGGGGGTTCGCTTGGCCTTAAAGATCGCCGCCAAGGTCACGTTCATTTTGACCTTTGAATGGTCAAGGTCACGTTTGAACGTAAAATTTGCCTCTTTCCAATTCCGATGTTAACTACGGGGTTCAATTGACCTTGAAGGTCGTAGTCAAGGTCATCATCATTTTGACCGTGACGACAATGATCAAGGTAATGCTTGAACGTAAAATTTGCTCCTCTTTCCAATTCTGATGTAAAAAGGTGGGGTTCGCTTGGACTTGAAAGGGCCTTAAAGTTGTACACTCAGCAAATCAGCTTACCTGCATAACGCCTGCGGTAATGACGATATTATCGGGCCATAACCTTGGGAATTGTCATATAACTCAAACAACGGTGCTGCGACTAGTTTGTAGTTTTTGGGTACGGCGAATAATGCTGTAAAAAGAAAAATAAAATGTAGCGCCAGTCACTTCAGCGTTTGAGGAAGACAGAAAAGGATTAGAAACTGGATGTAAAAGTATTTAGTGTTACAGATTGACAAAAAGTGAAGTTGAAATTACTTTTACCTTCAATTTAGGGTGTTATAGAAAATATGGATAAAAACGCGCTTATCTTAGAGTTTCAAAACAATACAGTAGAAGTTTAACTGCATATTAATCCAGATCGCTTCAATAAGTTTTAATTTTGAAAAATAAGGCACATCAGTTAACAATAAAGACGTACAACGTTCGTTTTCAGGAAAGCATACATGTATTAACGGTAATCTCATGGGAAAAACAAAAAAAAAACATACATATCATAAATGAAACATAGGCAGGTGGAAACTAAAGTTGTATTGACATGCTTAAGCCGAATTAACAAGTCCCGTTTTCTTTAAATAAGTATGCGCGATTATATTATTTTTTCAAATCTTAAATTTATACACAACCTGATCAAACATCCATATAAAATTCACTCAAAGAGATCAAACGTCAATCATGTTCTAGGTTTTTATGAAATTGAATACATGTGACATTAGATTTCACACAAAATTCACTCAATGTTCATTCATACAATAGCTACCCATATTTTAGCAGCGTTGTAAGATGTCTTCTAGAATCTCCTGGTCAAAAATCAATGTCACATTGTGGTCTTCCCACCTAAATATTTCGAAAACTACGCCTTCGAGAAAAAAAATTAGCTGTACGGTTTTGAGGGACAAAATGACGGTGACCTTGATTACAACGTCCAAGGTCACTTCAAGGCCAAACAAATAATTTCAAATGGAAAACCCCATTTTTCTCATCAGAATTGAATAGAGGAGCTAATTGTATGGCTATGACTTGAATATTCCATTTAAGGCCATTTCAAGGTAAATTCAAAACGAAAAAACTTTGTTCTAGTTTTGTGGGATCAACCACAGGCGACCTTGACCATGACTGTCAAGGTCAAGTCAAAATTTTCTTGGGAAACTTATCATTTTGTAACTGGAAAGCCGGTTAAATTTATGCACGAATGTGACCTTGATTAAAAAGTCAAGGTCGTGTCAATGTTATTTCATGACAAGGTCACATTCCAAAGTAAAATTTCCTGCTTTTTCTATTTCCGGTATAAAAATTAGAGGTTTCCTTTGAATACATTGAAGGTCATGGCTAAGGTCACAGTCAAGTTCACCTTGGGGTTTTAGATTGTTTTAGATGTCGATTTGGCCTTGTAATGACTTTGAAGGCAATGGTCAAGGTTATATCCAAGGTAATGTTTGAACGTAATATTTGCTCCTCTATCTAATTGCGATGTGAAAGAGGGTTCGCTTGACCTTGAAGGTAGTAGTGAAGGTCATCATCATTTTAACCTTGGAGACAATGGTCAAGGCCATGGCAACGTTTGACCGTAAACTTTGCTCCCCTAACCAATTCCGATATGAAAAAGAGGTTCGCATGACCTTGAAGTTTGTAGTCAAGGTCAGCATCATTTGACCTTGGAGACAATGGTCAAAGCCATAGCAATGTTTAAGCGTAAAATTTGTTCCTGTAACCAATTACGATGTGAAAAAGGGGGGTTCGCTTGACCTAGATGGTAGCAGTCAAGGTCAATAGCACTATGACCTTGGAGGCAATGGTCAAGGTTATGGGTAAGGTAATGTTTGAACGTAAAATTTACTCCTATAACCAATTCCGAAGAGGAAACGAGGGTTCGCTTGACCATGAAGGTCGTAGTCAAGGTCATCATCAGTTTAACCTTGAAGACAATGGTCAAGGCCATGGAAATGTCTGAGCGTAAAATTTGTTCCTCTAACCAATTCCGACGTGAAAAGGGGAGATTCGCTTGACCTTGAAAGGACCTTAAAGGTCATAGGGTCACTATCATTTTACCCCCTAAAAACTTTTGTTTAGAACTTCTTTTTCGAACGAGCAGTTTTAGAAATACTTAGGTGAGATTGCAATAGGACCTTGTATACCTTATCGAAATTTCTCCAAAATGAAATGAGACAAGCGGTTTTTACAAAAACTGGAAACTACACTAAATTACTGCCATCATAACACAGAACAATGATATATTCTTAACAAGAAAATTAAAGTGGGACTGACTGCTAAATTATAGGCAACGAATTCCCAAAGCTAGCAAACTTAGCAATTCTTCTCTGAATGAAGAACGTTTTCCATGTGTAGGGTATGGAAGTATGCCCTCAAATATCGGGTTGATAAGAAGGTATTAAAAACTTTTCATGTCGAATCTTTTGTTTGAATAATAATTTTTATCATTACAAGTGCTAGTTGAAGGCATATCTCAGAAAAAAAACCATTATCCTACAAGTCTACTTCTACTCTAAACGCATTTTCATAAAATAAAAATGGTCAGATATCTAAATAATATTACAGCATAAAACTTATTATTTAGTGCATATTTATAAAAACATGTCAATCTCCAGTAAGTAATTTATCCAAATTTTACTGTGCACAGTGTTGTAATAATTTAGTGTTTGGCTTCACTTTTGATGTCAACATGATGGCATGTTTTTATGTCACCAAACTCGGGCTCCCTGCACAATTCATAATTGATGAAAAAATAAGCACTGTTTATGTGTATTTATTGAAAAATGATCACAAAAGATAATCTATATAAACAATGCCTAAATTGTGGAGTTATCAACTCTGGAACTTTTCATTTGATCCTGGTTCAGTTAGAAAAATTATTTCGTATACAAGGAAATCGAATAAGGTATTTCCAAAGAATACAAAGTGGAAAGCAGAACGGGCACTCGCGAAATGACCTAAATGTTTTCACTTTCGCGGTGACCGATGGTACTTATTTCGATAAATCTATAGACGATTAATGTTCTCAATTTAGGATTAGCCCTATTTGCCTGGTAGCCACTATATCCCTTTTGACATATTTGAATTGAAAATAAATGCGAACTTGTGTATAAAGTGAAATACAATGATCAGCAGAAAACTGTTCACAAGGTAAAGCGAAACTGACGTCCAAAACTTAACACATTCAACAAAGCTACAAAAAGTCACACATTCAGCCATCGACTATCTGGGTAGTTATAGTACAGGAAGTATCTTCGCATCTGCTTAGAAAAATATTTTGATTGTTTTTTCGCAAACTCAATTCGAAAAAGACGCCTTATAGTGAATCTGCATATTGCCAGACCTAAAATTGCGCCAAAAACAGTTTTTCGTTTTCATTAAGGTAGTCCAACAGATCTAATCAGAACGCGACGATACTTCCTGGACTATTGCGGCAGGTAATGAACGGGTGATCGTACCAGATCTCGGCCACCGCGGCAAAATCTGTTTTTTCGACTGGTAACTCTGTATTCTTTGGTATTTCTTAATTAAATAAGAACCAGAATCAATTGAATTGTAAAACGTAATTTACAGAATTACAGCTATTTTGGCTCTATTTCTTTTGTCTTCAAACACTTCAGATTGAATGCATTCTGTGTATTAAGCACACATTACTACGTAGTCTTTAACCCGACAAACGCGTTCGGCTTGGCGTTTTTATACTTTTTTCACCATCTGCTGAAAAAGAGCCAAAACAGACAAGATACACATACAGATACATTCTTCATATTCGATATTTTCATAAAATACAATACCCTTCTCCTGGAGCTGTACTAAGAATAGCCTCTTATGCTCCTTCGGCTTGGTGATGTGCGGCGGGATGTACGGATATTGAGGAGGTTCGAAGTTGGGCCTCCACCAGTTTCCGATGATGTCTTCCACCAGCCAGTCTTGCTTGACGCCGTCCAAGCGCCCGAGGGTCTGCAACAACTCGACATGAGCAGATAACGAAGCGACGCCAGAAACGCGCTCAGACACAGAAAAGACAGGAGGTTTTTAATCGTTTATTTTCGCCTTTTTCTATACATCATGCAATTTGTACAGTTTCTCGATCAAGTCAGTTAACATAGCTGAAACACCTTTTTTACTTCGTACGCCGCTCGGCGAAGAAGTATTGGCAAAAATTTCGAAATCGCGACGTTTCCTCGACGTTATACGAGGGTTGCTTCAAAAATAGGGCGCCGTCAGGATTGAACATATCTTGCTCGAAGATCGGCGAACAGGCGGTTGAATTTCCCGAGGTTTCAGAAAAAACTGAGACGGGCAATTCAAAATCAAAGCGCAAGACTGCACTAAAACAATTTTCATCCTCATGTCTCCCAACTTAATCCAATGAATTGGCGATTTCCGAAATTGAGGGAGCACCTAGGCGGTCAACAAGTTTCTAAACGGGCTGGTGGTGGCGGAAAAATGGCGATTATGGAGAAAAATAGCTCAACAATCAACGTTTCCAATGGAGAATTTGTTTTTTCAAATATAAAAATTCCTTGTGCCTGAAACAGTGTGGGAACCTTATTTTTGAAACAACCCTCGTATAATATAAACTTATCTAGATGATAGAAATCATATAATCGTGAAAAACTAATGTGAAGGTAAAAATCATTTCACATTATTTATATCAAAAATGATATTTATACATAAGTTACAGAAAATGTTTTTTGATTCAAATGATCGACATGTCGACTAGTCTAAATCTGAGGCTACTCTATGGAGGGTAAAATGGAGTATAAATTTTTGAAAATCGTAAAAATGGCAATGAATAAAAATTAATATAGCTTTAAGATCGTCCCAAAGTTTGTTTTGTATGCTTCACAAGTTTCTGAACATTTTTACGCAGGGTTGAAAAAACATGTTAAAAAAAATTCATGTTTTTTTGTTTAAAACATTCAAATTTAACTGAAAAAAAAAAACATTTAAAATGTTTAAAACAGTAAAAAAAAAAGATTGTAATGTGTAAGTAATGTTGATCAAGTTCCTTGAAAGTGTTAATACTATTTTTGATCCAGTTGTTATTATACAAGTAAATACATAGGCATATTAATCATATAATGCTGCTGCTTGCAGTGTACTAGTATTCGAGTTAAATGCAGTTTATTAATTTCAGTCATTATTAAGAAACATATTTTTTTTCCACTTGTATTAGTTCCTTAGTTTCATGTTTGATTAATTAATAAAAAATAAAGTATATTTTTTAGTACCTATGTGTTTTAACATATGGCCTTCGTTTTACAAAATAAAATCAAATTTTAATCATACTAAAAAATATAAAAAAATCTTGAATAATTCACAAACGACAAAAAAACAGTATTTAAATCATGTTTTAAGCAAGTTGGTTTAAAACACCTTCATTGTTTTAAACAGTGTTTAAAACACTTGTTTTAACATTTTGATTAAAACATAACAACTCTGTATTTACGTGCAATCAAACATCTTTGTGAAGAGGTTATAATTTTTTAAAAATTAGAAAATTTGCTTCCATCATTTCTGATTGCTTCAGGTTAGAGCACATAAAAGTATTTTGTCAATGACCTCAAAGGAAACTGACACTCATTATGATCAAAGTCTTCCTGCAACCTTCTTTCATATCAGTCATATAATTAATTTTTTTCAGAGAAAGATACCACCATAAACAGTCTAAATCTTATTATTAGATTGTTACTCATGCTTTCAAAAATTCTAAAGAAACATATCCACAAACAATACAGTAAAAAAAAAACGCCAAACAAATCTAAACCGAGACGCTCACGCTGACATGTCGGTCGGACCAGTGACTGAACGCTATACACTTAGTCATTTCGGTCGGACCAGCGACTGAACGCTTACGCTCAGGTCAAATTTCATTAAGCTGTTTGGGCACAAAATGGATATTTCAAAGTTGTTTCCCATGATAAATAGTAGACTATTCCAGACTATAATCTATCTCTGTAACAGATTTTATTCAGCTATTTTATATCATTATAATATTAGTAGGGATGAATAAGCACAAAAAGGTTTGTATATAATAGAGGATTCTGATCATGTGGAAAGTGAGATCTTGAAATATTGTCTCCATTTATGGAAAAAAGTTACAAAAAAAAAACAACACAAAAGAGGACCTAAAAATCTATGTCAATGTTTTCTTTTTTCATTCTCTTCAATTACAATGTTAATTTTTCATGATGAATTAACAACGGTTTTAATAAATATCAGTAGAATACTACTTAACAATGGTACACATTGCATTACAGTGATATTACTAAGCAGCATGTCAATATAAAAATACTTGAATCCCAAGCCAATGTACAATGCTTCAACTATGTTACCTTTGTAATACCATGTCCAGCACAAATTTTATTTTTATTTGAAAACCAACAAGTTAATTTTTTAGGGTTTTTGCAGTCTTTGGTAAAAGGATTTTTAAATAAAATAATTATAGAATGTACCACCACCTTTTTGTGCTAGACTTGTATCTTGTAGAAAAAATGGATATATTTTTTATAACCAGTTACCTTGGAAATACATACTATTTATCCTTCATAATGGTGGAAATATGTTGCAAGTCTTATCAAAGTTGAAAATCCAAAGCAGCAGTATCAGTTTTTAATTTTTGAAAGTGAATATTAATTGGTACTGGACAAATAGAAAACTCAAATTACTTAAACTTTTTGAACTTCACTAGAAATTTGTTTTGGATTATCAACTTCAAATACTGCTATCATTGAGTAAACACTCTATTATGAAAACTGCATCAAAAACCAGCATGTACCAAAATATTGCAACAAAGTATCTGTACACTCATGATACAATTTTTGAAGATTTTCATTCCAACAGAACAATGACACTCTGCTTCAAAGGAAGAATTTCAAAATAAAAAGTCCAAATAATGTATCATTAAAATAACCTTGGATGTAGAAGCAGCACATATTAATATACATACCAAATAATAAACAAAAATAAAAACAGCTATTCAAAGGCACATCACATTTCAACTTTTCTAAATAGCCTCAAAAAATTCTTCCAGTATTTTTTATATATCTACATAAAGATAAAACAAGCATCTATATAACAAGGTCATGTTTATAGTAACAGATTTCTGTATCACTAAATATGACATATTGAAATTCTCATTTTTTGCTAATTTTTTATCAATATATTTAATCATTAAATAGAGCACAAAGAATATAAGTGTTTTTAACATATTAAATTCTTAATATTTTGAGATTTGATACACTATACCACTTGAGTCCCTTGTGCTTATCCCAATTCTAGCTTTTTATACATAATCCTTTCCCTTAATGTTTTAGTTATTTTTAAAGTGCAAGTTCCATATATTCACAAATATTCAATAAAGCCCATATGAGATTATACTATCAAGCACAATATCAAGGTAAAATTATACTTTATAACTATATTTTCAAAGTTCTAATTTTTTTTAGATTCCACATCAAACACAGTATAAAAAATATGAATTATACATCTGCATTTTCAAAACATGAGGTACCTATTTGTTCACAATCTTTTTAGAAGTGATATTCCTACCCTTGTATTAGAGTAACATTTCATCTTTTTATATATTTATCAACATATTTATAGAAATTACATAACTGAAGCCCATATAGAACGATTAATCACATATACAACCAATGATCAACATATTTTACCCAAAGATAGCCTAATGCTATATTCATGCACCCAAAAATTGATCCCAGATAAAATGAGATAAGCTGTTTCTCCATTTACTATCTATATTTTGAAAAGGTCATATATTTGGATTCTGCACCATCTAGACACTAGCCTTTTGAAAGTAAATATACTAAATAGAGAAACAGCAGTGAAAAATTCTCATATATGACACTAACTCATTTCATCTCAAATAATTTTCTTTCTATGTGGGAATTTAGCATTAGGCTGACTATCTTGAGGTATAATGAAATAATCATAGAACTCAGTATTATCCAGTCTTCATTAAACAAAAAAGATAACATCAAAATTATCATAAATAACATTATTCATCAACTACAATCTTCGAATAGTAGATCTAAACCATAATCACATACCTCTGTGAGAAGTCTTTTCAACCCTTCTACCTCATCTTCGCCAGGGTTCAGCTCTCCACCTGGCAGTTTGAAAAATGTAGTTCCTAACTGCAACAACAGAACATGTGGCAGGCCATGTTCATGCACTAAAAGTACACCTTCAACACTACGCCTCATGCCTATCCTTTCAAACTCATCTCTCATTCTCTGGAATCTTGCCGGAACACTGGGATCTTTTTCGAAAAGAGGCTCTTTTGTTCCAAATATGTAATTTGTCAAAGGATACCTACAGAAAAAAAAGCATCTTCAAAGTATGCAAATGCAATAATTATAAATAATAAAAACATTAAAAATCCTATTAATTGGGAATGTGTAATGGTAGCTTTGTTAACTCTAAGTATATCAGATTTTTTCAGTTGGAATTGACATTTTCCCTATTTTTATTCTATTGCCTATTTGAAACAACTGTTTACTTGTTTCTCCACATCTCACCTTTTACGTTGTTTAACTATAACTTTTGTTGTAAATCTTAGCATTTTGGTGTTTGTTGGTAATTTTGTTTGGTCCTGATTGGAATGAAAAGCAGCTTTTAGCTGACACCATGTTAAATAAAAGCTATTATTATTACTAATGAATGAGAACCATGGAGAGGGATATTAATAAATAATCACTTTATTCACAATATTTATACAATTTTAGTGAATAAATTCAAAAAGAAAGACAGTGTCACTGGTTGTGAATAATCCAAAAGTCCTTGAAAACTCTGAGAACATACTTCAAATCTTAAACGCAATAAGGTTTATGTAATCTCAAATTCTTTGAGTAGGAGAATGTAAAATTTGTTTCTTGTACTATAATTTTCTATATTCCTTTTATCCTTACCTTGATCTATTGTCTATTAAAATCTGTTTCCAACCTACATTATACCAACTTCTTACACAAAAAACCTGAGACTACAATGATCAAGGATCTATGTCTAATTTCACTGTATTACGAAATTTTCAACAAAGCAGTTTCACTAGACCATTTCCCAGGCAAAGTTTATGCCAATGTGCTGCAGAATTGATTAATGTACTTTTTATGTATGAATCTTGAGATGAAATGATTTGACAATGACAACGTTAACAGCAACAAAAAGCATCGTGCAGTATGTCGTATTCGAGAATAAAAATACTTACAAATTAATGATGCGATTAATGGCTGGTGTGATAGGAAATTGTGGCTTCACTTCGAAATTCGGTTTCACCTCGAAATTTGGGTTTGGAACGGGTGTAACGGCGTTATTTTGACTATTTCTTCGCGGCCATCCTGTTCCACTACCGGCAAGATTGGCCATATTGTTTTGCTGCTCCCTTGCCTTCACTTGGGACGATGTCATAGCCATTTTTACGGTTTTTTGAACGTCTCGGCTTACAGCAAATCGACTGGAAACGCACTCTGAATATCACTGATGCTCTCTGTTGTGCGAAAACCCAAATTATCGATTGCAAATTACAAAAATTCGACAAAAATCGATGAGCCTCATTCGCTTAGAAGCAGCTTCTTTCGTTCGACGTCTGACTTATGTCAGTTGTCACTCTTAAGCGTTACCAGTGGTGCCAACCCTTTTTTTTAGGAGTGCGTTCCGCTTTTATGCTAACGGTGGCTACAAACCAGTTCGATAGATAGATGAATTTGTAAGTAAAGATGACATGGCGACGCCAGACAAGTATTGAAATATACTCTACTATACTCTAGAAGACGATCCGTAGCGAAAAATGTAAATCAAGATTGAAAAACTGCCTCTTTAACGTACTATAATCAAATCCAAGCGAATAACCAAAATTTCTGTGTTATGTGCCGCGGTTATAATATGGTTCAAGATGACACACGGGTTGATGACGTCAGTTACACGAATCGCTTGAACGCGTTGGTTTTAACCGCGGTTTTGTTGCAAGTTGTTTATTTTAGAAAAGCGCTTATATAATCTCTGATTATTTTTATTATCACTTAATAATCGGTGCTTTTTCGTCTACATGGAAAGTTTAAATAAGAAACCTTTCATAATATTCATGGGAGAAATGTTTTTTCAGATTTTTTTTTTAATGATGGAACCATGGCTTTGTAGCTATGATAACTTTAATTTCTCTAAATTTTTCCGCATGTCAAAGAAAACATTTATTGATTCAGCAGAAATGATGAAAAAAGAAATGAGCAAAACCGTATACAAGTGGATATCATCTAGTGAGTTTATATGCCCATATTTTAATATTCTTGTGGTATATGGCTACACAGGATACTTTGTTAAGCATAGGAACTACATTTAAAGTGTCACCAACAACCGTAATGAGTATAACTAATAAGGTGCTCCCCTTTATGGTAAAACTGAATTCAGCCTGTATCATTTTTCTCAGAAATGAAGCTGAAGTACAATATCCAAAACCCGGCAAAATTCTAACTTGTCACATTTCAAATAATAACCAGAAATATAAAACTACTCTTGAGTTGGGTAAATACCACAATTTTGCAGTGATAACTATGACATATAACAGCTGATTCGTGACGTCACGGATCTTATAACCAAACTGATAACTACACTCGCTTGAACGGATTGGTAAATACCAACCCAAAATGGTAAATAACATTTCCATTTGGTTATCCGCTTGAATTTGATTTATATGACGCCGTCGTCACCCCGGGATAGACATACGTTTTGGCAGTTGATCTTGTCATTCTTGCCACCTGGATCGCTGCGTTGCCAGCTCATCGGACAATTTTGCTAGAATGTTATAAAAAAAGAAGCTTTGCATAAAATAATGTTTACCAAAAATACTAAAAAAAAGCTTGTATTTACATTTTGCGTCGCCTGGCGTCTATGCAGCGGAACGTAAATGTCTCTGAACACTTTTATAAATGTCCACTTTTATAGGATAAAATACTTTTTGAATGCGGGACTTCCTCCAACAATTGGAAAAACGATGTTTTATAATATAACTATATTTATTAAGTATTTGATCGAAAATTACATGATCACTAATAGAAGAAGTACGATTTTCATTTTCTCTATTTAGTAGGGGAATATGGTTTTTTTAGTGACTGCATTCGCACTTGGGCGAGGAAAACCCTAGAAAACCTCAATCGTCACTGCTAAGATTAATTGTATCAGACGAAGAAAAATCAAGTCGTCAGCATTTTTTTCCAGTCTAACCGCGGCAAAACTTGACAGCTGTTGTAACCAGCAAAAATTACAATACCTTTGAGAACAAGTAATTATGGCCTTCTAGGACACATGAAAACGACGCTAGGCTAGATTTTGTAATATTGTTTTTAAGCAATGCTAGTCAGCTCATGTAGTGAAAATGAGTCGCTTTGGAAGTGAATCTTTGACTAATATTGATCTGCCGATTGAGAAATACCTCAGTATAGGACTAATATCTCAGTCTATGCAATGTGCGCCAGTTATTTAAAAAACATAGGATGTCAACCCTAACACACAAGTAATTGAGTATCACCTAGTTTGCTGCACAGATATCCTCTTTCCCTCAGAAGAGCTGGAGGTAGACCTAATTTCCACTTTGGAGACACTTGACACACCCGTCACAAGACTAAAATACCATAGCAATACTGATAGACAATCGATAATCCTATAGTGAACACCACTACTGAAAAAAAGTAGCTAAACCGAATAGAGCTTTGCACGGAGCCGTGAACGCCTAGACATTCCGCTGCGCCGACGGTTGCCGAGAGACTGAAGCGTGTGAGTGCTGTACCTCGCTGCGGCGAAAAATGAAGCTTTGTGATCACGATTTTGTTTTGTAAAATGAGCTTCTTGGAATCCCCGTGATTTAGAACCAAAAATGTGTAAATAAATACAGTTTATTACAAAATTCTTTTCATAATAAATGATATACATACAGTTACAAAATGAACATATAACATATTATGTAACTGGGCAATATAATATCACATATATCAGTATATCACAAAAATTGATTATTTAAGGCGCCAACTGGCTCACAGGATGAGTTTGAGCAACATGTTGATCAATATCCGTAGGAGATCCTTCGCTGATATCGTTGAACAGGTGCCACCAACACGGCTTCGTGAAGCTATCCTGAGCTGCTATGGCCTTGATTGCACTAAAGGTTGAAGCTGCTCCACCGAGTATTCCGATTAAGATGAGGTTCCAAATGTAGATTCTCTCAAAGAGGGGAATTTGTCTGGAACCAGAAAATGAAGCACTATTAGTGCCAGTTAACGGTCAGTATCGAATACTCAAAGATCAATGGTCAAATGTTGAAGGTCAAAGGTCAATGATCAAAAGTCAAAGATCGTTTGTCAAATGTCAATGGTAAAAAGTTAGTTATCCAAAGGTCTAAGGTCAATTACAAAAGGCCAGTGCTGGAAGCTCCTAGACTCAAAATCCAATGTCTAAGGTCATTAATGATTCGTCACAAGTCCTAACTCCTAAGTCACAACAAGTCACAAGTTGTGAGAGCCTACGGTCCATTTCAATGGTCAATGGACAAAATCCAATTCTCAATGGTCAAATGTCAAAGGTCAATGATCAAAAGTCTAAGTATAACTGTCAAAAGTTAATGGTAAAAAGGTTAGAGGTAAAAGACCAACGATCTGAGGTCAATTATGAAAGGGCAGTAGTCAATTGTCAAATGTCCTAGATCCAATGTCTGAGACCAAAGGTTCAAGATGCAAAGTCAAATATTCAAGGACTAAGGTGCAAAGTAAAAGGTCAAGGCTAAATGTTAACTAGCAAAGGATAATTGCCAAAGGTCACAAGTCTTGGTTCAACCGTCAAAGGTCTAACACCAAAGGTCAGGGGTCAAACGTCAAAGATCGTCACGAGTCATATACGACAAGTTACGACTCACAAATCATAAGTCATTAATCTTATAAGTCCTAACTCAAAACAAGTCAATTCCAATGGCCAACATTCAGAATATAATGCCCAAGGATCAATTAATGTCGAAAGTCACAGGTCAATGGTCAAAAGTTCAAGATCAATTGTCAAAGGTTAATGGTGGAAAAGTCAGTAATGCAAGGTAAATGATCTAAGGTCACTTGTCAAAGGTCCTCAATATAAAGTCCAATGTCTAAGATCAAGGTTCAAGACGCAAAGTCAGATATCCAAGGCTCAAAGTGCAAGGTCAAAGATGAGAGGCATAAGGTCATATGTCAAATGTCAAGCAGCAAGGAATAAATGTCAAAGGTCTCAAGTCTTAATTCAACGCTAAAGGTAAGAGATTGTCACGAGTCACAAGTCATGGGTGATTTAGTCTTGTAAATCCCAAATCCCAAGTCCTATAAGTCACAAGAAGTTCCGAGCTAACGGTCAAATCAAAGCTCCAAGGCTCAAAGTGCAAGGTTAAAGATGAGAGGCATAAGGTCATATGTCAAATGTCAAGCAGCAAGGAACAAATGTCAAAGGTCTCAAGTCTTAATTCAACGCTAAAGGTAAGAGATTGTCACGAGTCACAAGTCATGGGTGATTTAGTCTTGTAAATCCCAAATCCCAAGTCCTATAAGTCACAAGCAGTTCCGAGCTAACGGTCAAATCAAAGCTCCAAGGCTCAAAGTGCAAGGTTAAAGATGAGAGGCATAAGGTCATATGTCAAATGTCAAGCAGCAAGGAATAAATGTCAAAGGTCTCAAGTCTTAATTCAACGCTAAATTTAAGAGATTGTCACGAGTCACAAGTCATGGGTGATTTAGTCTTGTAAATCCCAAATCCCAAGTCCTATAAGTCACAAGAAGTTCCGAGCTAACGGTCAAATCAAAGCTCCAAGGCTCAAAGTTCAAGGTTAAAGATGAGAGGCATAAGGTCATATGTCAAATATCAAGCAGCAAGGAATAAATGTCAAAGGTCCCAAGTCTTAATTCAACGCTAAAGGTCAGAGATCGTCACGAGTCACTAGTCATGGGTGATTTAGTCTTGTAAATCCCAAATCCCAAGTCCTATAAGTCACAAGAAGTTCCGAGCTTACGGTCAAATCAAAGCTTAACGGTTAACTATCAATGGTCAAAGGTTGATGGTGAAAGGACTTTGATAAAATATCGATTATTAAAGGTCCATGGTCGAAGGTCAATAACGAAAAATGAAAGGTTGATAGTCAAAAGCCGATGGTCACTAATTAAAGCTTCCAAGAGTGAAAATCAAAGGTATCAAATATTGAACATAGTAGGTGAATCGTCCAAGATCAAACCTTACCTTACTCTGTCCCATCCAGGTTCTTCTCTGTCACACAGCTTCTTGTAGAAATAAGGAGGAAACACGAATGTAAGCAAAGTTATCGTAGATCCACCGATCAGCGAGAGAATCTTGTCAAATTCTGGAATTGTTTCTCCAACAATGATGCAACACACTACCACAGTGGTCCTTGTCAAGCATCTCTTCCAACCAAATTCTGAAAGGCAAACGTTTGTTGAGTAAAATATTGTGACACTTTCATACGATGAAACCTACGTACCCTACAGAGTAAAACATTATTTTTTTATAAATGTTCAGAAGAGAAACAATAGATTACCTCTTGGAATTTTGAACAACTCCTCAATATCCTGAACCACAGTATTCATGACTATAAGAAATGCGAAGACCAGGTGCATTGCAATGAGAATATTTCCAATGTCCACGATAAGTGTCTTCGTGAGCGATAGCGTTACATTTGGGTGAACGTCTTCACCGTAAGTGAAAAATCCTGCCACGGCGATGGGAAAGTATATCACCATAATGACTGGAAAGAACAAAAATTCAGACAGGTATAGTCAACGACAGACTTATAGTGTCTGATTACATTTTTATGCTTCTTTTTGGTACTCACACGCGTAAAGAATGGTGAGACAGGCTTTAATCATGATGAAAGCTAGTTCAATTTTGTATACATTGTACTTCTGAGCATTGTCCAATACCGTAAAAAGGACAATAGTTCCGTATATTTATTTTGAATCCTTTCCCTTTTATGACTTTTTTACGACTGTAGATAAAAAACGTAACCAGACACTATTAAGCCTGTCGTGAATTATACTCGTATAACATTTTATTCATTTTTAAATGGCCCATGCAAATAAAATGAAAGTTCTCAATACACAATTACTTTTTGGATATTATTCTTGGTGTATGTTACTCAAAAAGTGACAATCGCCACATTTCAAACTATAAAGATATTTCTTGCGAAAAACAATAATTTGAAATTTTGTAAAATTTCTTAGTTCTTTGCGATTAGCGTTACTGAACCAATTTTCAAAAGTGAAATATCATTAGATATTTATATACATGTATATATCAAATTTCATCAAAAGCAGCGCAGATATTTCTGAAAATACTGACAGTCTAGCAAAAAGAAAGCTAGAAATAAATTACGAGTAGATTTTCATGACGTAGACGTTATCAAGCATCAAAAATGCTTGGAAAATAAAAGTAATCTATTTAAAAAATTCTTACTTCCAAATGCGATCGAAACGCTTTTCGGGAACTGTGTCTTGTCCTCCATATCATTCTGGATCGTCGGCAGGAACGAAGCACCACCAAATGCGAATAAGATGGTTCCAAAAGACGTGAAAAAGTCGTCGAAGCCGTGGACCGCGTGCGTCACAGGTTTCGTCAAATTTTTGCCGTCAAACGCTATTTGCGTGAAAAACAGTACGCAGGCGATTACCGTTGTTAAACTGGCTCCGAGACCGACGATACTGTAAAATACGAATCAAATAATAAGGAATGGATGGTTCATTTAGAAAAATACTCTGTTGGGCTGGGATTAGTTGCGGGTTGGTTATCTTCAGGTGGAATTTCAAAAATTAATCGTGATAATGTCTTACCTGAATTCTTTTGGTGAGCCTAACCACATCAAAGGTATGACGAGTATAGCAGCGATAAGGAAATACGTGCAAAATCCTATGTTTGGCAGTGCGTTCATAAGAAGGCTTTGTAAAATTTGAGAAGACAGGAGCAGATACACTGTTCCAGCTCCGAATAGAGTTACTCTAATACAGTTTGATACTAATGTTCTAGAAAAAAATAAAGCCCATTTTACTACAATTATATGCGGTATTTTCAATATAAAAATTGATGACTTTGAGTACAATTTTTGAAATTTTTAGAATATGCCCACCCCCTAAGAAAATTTGCTACCCCCGCCTGATTGGTCCCCTGTGGATGCCCATCTCAACAATGCTTTAATTAAATTAAGACGAAGATACGTTTGCGTATAAAAGTTCTTGCAACCCTAAAAAGTTGGAATTCTAAATTGTATAGTGAAAAGGGAAAAACTAAACTCACCCCGCCCATTTCCCTACTGCCTTCGAGGCTATCACACTGTAAGGGTTCCTGGATGCACTCCTGTGCTCGTGATATCTTTCTTCAACTATGCTCCAACACATTCCCAGTCTTATTCCGCCATAGGCGGCGTTGAACGCGAATATCACAAGAAGTAATATTCCAATATAACCTGTTGAATAAAAGGAATAGCATGTCAACACAACAGCAATTCTGTTGGTACTAGTTTTCAAGACCTACCAGTATTAACTATAGCTCTTGGAAGAGCTAGTACGCCACTACCAGCCATTCCTCCTGCTATGAAAAGGGTAGCTGTAAAAGAGCTAAGGCCCTTCGTTTTCGATTTCCCGGGTTTTTCATCATTTATTCCTTCCTGTAAACAAAAAGAGGTCCTGTCATTATTTCAGTTAGATGTTCCGATTTTTGGAATGCATAAGCTTGATAGATCTCCTCAGAACAGCATCAATTATGATCAATATAGCCACAACATTCTCCAGGCATCAACTTGTTTGATCCAAAACCGATCCCTGAGGAACAACCGCGTTGACATTGTATCAAGTCAAGTCAGGTATGCTAACATTTGAAAATCTCGAATCTCTAATTCGAACATATTTCGGAATCACATAATTTCTTTATTGTGCCATGAAAAGCCGAAATATTAATGCTGCAAAGACATTGTTTGCTTTTATAAAAATTGTAAATTTTCATAAATAAATGAACTATACGTAGGTAATGTTAGAATCAATATTAAAGCTAAGCATTATTATTTTTATTAAAGAATCTTTTTTCGATCTGCTAATGTTATTACGATCTTAATTTAGATCTAGACCTTGAAAAAAAATGTTAAGGGAGTAGGAAACGTCAGTAGATGCTATGCTAAATTGTTTTATTATCGATGGCTATATCCTAGTGAAAATTTTAAAGTGTCATCGGACCGGATTTGGGGTGAAAACTTGGTAAAAAAAAACTCGCACAATAAAGACGGAAAACTGTGTTGGGGGTAAGCATCGACTACTAAACACAACTGTGTGATGGGGGTAAGTATTCCGAAGAGAGGTTTACAATTTTTCAATGTGTAAATATGGCGGGTGAAAAAGAAAAACTCCTCATTGGTGAGGCAGCTAAACGCAGAGCTTTTAATAACATTAACATGAATGTTAATGTAGCTTGGAAATGCAATAAGAAAGCTTGGATGACAAGATAAACTATGCTAGAGTCGTTGCAAGACCTAGATTGGAAAATGGCTAAAGGAAAAAGAAACATTTTGTTATTTTTAGACAATGCGGATCTCATCCTAAAGCTCAAATGATATAAAAATCTTATTTTTCCCCTATTTGTACATCAGCTTGTCAACCACTTGACTGTATGTATTGTAGCATTTTTCTGGGTTCTTATGGGTGTGGGCTAAATCATCGGATTCCACAAAAAGAAATGCACTAATTTATTTAACTTGATAAAATATTTATATACACCACTATTTATGTCTGACTAATTCTTATGTCCCCATTGACTGCACTATACTTCACTCCGCTCTACTACTCAACCGTATTCAGTACTCTGCCCCCATCTCCCGGCCGCCGAGTTATATATAGTCCCAATTGCTGCTTCGAGAAACACCGGGTGCACCACAAAGCGACATCTAGAATGTTGGAGATCACTTCGCGTCGATCTAGAAGGCGGTCCACTGTCACGGTCCTCACAGACGCCGCCAGGCGGCTTGTGCGGTCGTGGTTCGCGCAAAAGCAGAGATCGGCCATTAAGCTCTGGCAAGTAGGAGACTCGCCCAACAGATGGTGCTATTTGTCACAGTATTATAAGGCATGTTGGGCTCACGTTTTCAACTGACCCATTGTGTGCCTTTTTGGTAACAATACATCGTAATTACACATTAAAATGCTTTAAATGTGGTTCGTTTAACACTTATCTGATTCCGTTTAACTTATATGTAGATCTGATTAATTATCAACGACTAAAAATCCATTTTTACTACAGATGGCTACATGTGAAAGAAGCATTGAGGTAATTTGAGGCGCTGAATATGAGTATCATAGTGAAAAAATTCTAAAGTGTCATCGGATCGAACTTGGGATGGATAATTAGTAAAAAACTGGTAACACTTTATGTTTCCAGCATCTTATGTGGTCTTCCAGAATATGCTATCGTCAGATTGTTGCGAAAAAATAACTTGAATCGCTTTTGCCTTGACATTTTAAGATTCGTCATTGCGAGATAAAGTGACATAATATCATAATCTTGCATGATCCACATAATTACACAAATTATCATATGTTTACACAATGTCTAATGTCTTATTTACCTCCGCCAGGTGATAATAAGCTCCGTTGTCGTTTGTTTCCAACGTTCCATACGTAGTCGCAGTAGGCGTAGGCATTATGAACCCTCAACTGTCTACCGAACTTCACCCTCACTGATTTGAACATTGTACACTTACTGTGTCAGGGATTGCTGTTATTGTTATTCGTTCTTTAATTTTCTAGAGATTCCTCGGTTCACATGTGCTTATCGCCTCGTTTTATTTAACTTTATCATTTTATAATTATACAGGACCGTATTTAGACGATTAGTGTTGTTAATTATTTTGGTAATAAGAAATTGACGATAAATTTTATTTTTCATCCTATGATGTTTACGTGGGAGTTCCACAGGGATGGGTTTTGAGTCTATCATAAGTTTCGTTACTCTTTAATGATAGGAGTCAATGCTTATAAGCTTAAACATTTGGACAAGTCCATATCTGTGCTTGGTTTTATCGCTTTATTATTGTTAACGGCGATTTCATTTTATGATATCAAAATTATCATAACACTTACTAAATGTATGTTTACAACAAGTTTCATGGTGAAAAGGCTATAAAAGTCTAGACCTCGTTCTATAAACTTTTTCATCAAGCTTTAGTCTGGTTTTTAAACTTGTAGTGATATACACTACACACATTAACACACTGAGAGAAAGTAAAAGTCACTGGTTTTGTCCACTATTCGTTCAAGCAGTCGCAGACGACGTTGTTTCGCTCTTATTGAAGCTCGTCGGTACAATTAGACGGTAATTTCACTGATAGTGGACAGGAAACAATTGGTAGTCATAAATTTTTGTCTATATTACTACAGTTTCATGTTTGTGAGATTTTAAAAACCATTCTTGCAACTGAACGCGCTGATACAAAAGTAAACGTTCGGTATTACCTACCCCATATAGCAAAAATGTAGTTTGTACTCTTTTAATGAAATACGAGTGTATGTACCAGAATCGTAAGAAAAATAAGGTTCCCACATTTTTCCCATGCTCAAGAAATTTTTTATTGAAATGAATTCACCATTGGAAACGTGGATATTTAATCTATTTTTCTCCATAGTCTCCATTTTTTTGTACGCATTTTTTTAGACGGGAAATCCACTTTTGCACTCTCGCCTCAAAGAAGTCTGCCGTCAGTTCGTTGGCGCTTCTTGTTGGGATCGGTGGTGGGGCAGGTGACAGACACGACGCTGTTGCCACACTTCGCCTGGCATTTTGGAGACAACCCTCGTATATAAAATGAAGTTTTACCGATTTGAATTTGTTTAATCAATCTCCCACTGCGAAAACTTGGTCTTGTTTATTTCAAGAAGCAAAGCTCCCTCAAAGAAACAATTGGGCTAGTCCATAGCTGTCTTTGTTCTGATTATTATAAATGGTTTACTTTGATATTAGAACTGTCATAATTGTCAATTATCTCATATATGCATGATAGAGTCACTTTGTCTCTGTGCGTCGAAGTGTTATCAGTGTTAATAAATCGATATTATTGACAATATCGGAATATACCCAGACAAAATACTGATAGATGCTTATTTATTTAGTCTCGATTCTTTAATGGGCCTCACGTTATACTAGTAAATGGAAATATTTCAGTGGATTTTCATCATCATCATTTTAGGTCAAGAAATATGAAGATTTTGTAAAAGGTAAACATTTGTGGTTTTTTAGAAATACCAAAAGATGACATTGTTAGTCTACGAGTGACATACGGATGGCGTGTCTTTGTTTACAATTTGCATGACGTCACATCATGGCCGATAGTGTTTTAACCCTTTCGTATTAAAAATAAAAAATATATTATTTTAAATTGGACATCTTGCACTTAAAAATTGAAATCGATATATTTCGTTTCCCTGTGGCAAATACTGTGAGATATGCTCATTTATTCTATGAAATCAGATATGAGTCAGGTAGGCTAGCTGCCATTTTGATAAACGCCTTTGATCAAAGATCTGGAAGTTTCTTTAGCCCGCCTCAAAAATACGTTATCTGTAGGTCTGTAAAGAAGGTTTCATTTTGTACAAAAGATGATACTTAGATTGTTAGCTTAGGCTGAGCCATTATAAGCGAAAATATCATTACATGTAGCTTTATCATTACATTTCTCGTAACCTGCTGACTATATGACAAATTTTCATTGAACAAGATGAAGAAGAAGGAATAAATTATTCAATTCTCACACAATGGTTTTCATTGCTTTTTTTACATAGGATCGATGGCTTTCGAGATTTACGATCAAACCCCTCTACCAAAATGGCACCAAATCATCTAGCCCTACCATAACGCTAATTTAATCATTAGGAAGCAATAATCTAAAGATATCACCACAGAAATTTACTGCCAACAAAATTGCAGAACAAACATTACCTACTTCCTGGCCTATCTAGTTCCTGTTAAATACGAGCACAAAGGTAAAACCGTAACAAAATAATTTATATTGAAAGCCCCTCGTAACTAGAACTTGGTGAGCGCCATCTACCAGGTTCTGAAGAGTCTGGAAAACGCGGGAGTGCTTCTGGACTCTTCGATTCGACGATAAATACCTACACAGACGGAGATAGTCGACCGATAGTCGATTACGCGAATTACCATAGTCCAGGCGACATAGTCATAGCTATGTATTCAAGTGTTGTAAAAACGGCGTTTTCGTTACAATCTATCTAATATAGAGTCGGTTTTTCAAGTTTATTAAACAACCATAACATTTCCATAATTACAAAAATATAAAAAATACATTGAACTTACCTATTTCCTGGCCTATTTAGTTGCATTTAAATACGAGCACAAAGGCAAAACTGTGATAAAATAATTTATATTGGGACCTCCTCGTAACTAGAATTTTGTGAGACGCCCTCGTAACATCGACGTTTTCAGGGAACCAGAATTACGCGACCGCCATCTACCAGCTTCTGAAGAGTCTGGAAAACGCTAGAGCGCTCCTAGACTCGTCGATTCGAAGCGAAATACACGCAAAGAAGGCATGGAGAGGGAGAGAGTCACCAACGCGAATTGCCAAAGTCCAATCGAAATAGTCAGAAATTTGTAATAAAGTAAGTCTTGTTAGTGTGAAAACGGCGTTTTTATTAATGAAATACAAAGTCGGTGTTTTAAGTTTTATTGAACAACCATAACATTTCCATAATTACAAAAATATAAAAAATACATAAAGAACCTTGAACTTACCCACTTCCTGGCCTATTTATTTGCAGTTGGATAGGAGCACAAAGGCAAAAGTGTGACAAAATAGTTGATATTGTAACCCCTCGTAACTAGAACTTTGTCAGGTGTCCTCGTAACATCGACGTTTTTGGACAACCAACTTCTGAAGAGTCTGGAAAACGGGGGAGTACTTCTGGAATCGTTGATTCGAGGATAAATACCTGCATAGAGCGAGGGAGTTGACCGACTGTTAATCACGCAAATCGTCATAGTCCAGTCGACATATTCATAAATTTGTAATAAATTAATTGCAAGTGTTGTTAGTGTGAGAGTGATAAATTGGCCTTTAAATAGTAAAAACGCTGTTTTCGTTACAACATATAAAATGCAGTGTCGGTTTTTTACGTTTTATTAAACAACCATAACATTAAGATAATTACAAAAATATAAAAAATATAAAGAACATTGAACTTATCTACTTCCTGGCCTAGTCAGTTGCAGTTGAATTCGAGCACAAAGGTAAAAGTGTGACAAAATAGTTAATATTGTAACCCCTCGTAACTAGAACTTTGTCAGATGCCCTCGTAACATCGACGTTTTTGGACAACCAGCTTCTGAAGAGTCTGGAAAACGGGGGAGTGCTTCTGGAATCGTCGATTCGAAGATAAATACCTGCATAGAGGGACAGTGAATCACGCAAATCGGCATAGTCCAGTCGACATAGTCATAAATTTGTAATAAATCAATTGCAAGTGTTGTTAGTGTGAGAGTGATAAATTGGGCTATAAATAGTAAACACGCTGTTTTCGTTACAACATATAAAATACAGTGTCGGTTTTTTAAGTTTTATTAAACAACCATAACATTTCCATAATTACAAAAATACAAAAAATATATAAAGAACATTGAACTTAACTAAAGATGTATCCTATAATCGGGATGTAACTCATAATTGTCCTCACGAAATCGAAGAGTATTTGAAGCGGAGTGAAGTAGCGACTTAATAGGTAGATGATGTAGAAATAAAATCCATATACCGCAACTTTGTGTACCACGTAAAATCTAAAACAAAACAGTTATTGGATAATTGACTAAGCCGTTTTTCAGCTTAATTATTTTAACCGGAGGAATCTTTCCAAACTCCCATTGCCGACTTACACTTTGTAAAGGACATACGGTTTGTTTCTCAGACATTTCAATATATTGATAACATTGAAATTAGAAAGCATCAAGTTTGTCATAAAATCTCGCGTGAATGTTATACGTCTTATAAAACTTTTAGCGTGCACTGTTGAAATAAAATTGTCGAAAATACCCCGAGGATACTTAAATGAATACTTACATTTTTAAATTTCTTCGACACCTAGGCAAAGAAGACAGATCCTCCTTCAAACAATACTGTCTCGTGCCCAACAAGGCTCTTAACATGTATTCCTCCAAAGGTATCAGTTCGTTCATAGGGAACTCTTTTCTATCCCTATCGCTCAGTTGATCGGGTATCGCTACGAATTTCTCACTTCTGAAGTTCCATTCTCTTGTTGAGAAAAATTCGAGAAGATTCAAGCCGTCGTATATCTTCCGTTGTATCCTCAGCATGCTGAAAAAGGGATACGTCGTTTTAAAATTACAAACAATGATTATACTGATACTTTCGCATCTGATGGGGAAAATATTCTGATTATACAGGGTGTTCGAAAAATAGACAGATATATTTCAGAGGGTAATTGCTTGTTAAAAAATATGAGAAAAAGTTTCAATAAACATGGGTCCGGAAATGCAGAGCGTTCAAGATGCAGGGTGATATTTGTGTGTGACTGGACAAAATTGGTACATAAATTTTTGCTAGAAAAATTAACAAGTGCCTTTGGAAAACAAAAAATAATGTCTACATAGAGGTTTGACATTTGTGCGTCAATTCTTGCTTCAAAGCTTGCCCATTCAATGCCGTTGCGCTTTGCTAAATACCTTTGAAGATTAAGCGCCATCTATGAGACAGTGGCAGAACCACACTTTTCGAAGAAGATTTCTAACTCGATTTTCGTGTTTCGCCACTATTTGATAGATGCCGCTAGTACCTTTCAAATTGATTGTTTGGGCGCTGAAATACAGAATGTCTTCATGTGGAATACTTAATAATTGGTAGTAGATAAAACGAAGCCATGAAATCACAAACTTAATTCAAACTTACAATGTCTTCTGTCCAAATATCAACATCAGCATGTCTATGAGTATAGCAGGGATCCAATGATAGAAAAGGCTGTAGATGTTATGAACAGTTTTGGAAGGTCTGATGTCACCGTCCGGGTACCAGATCATCATTTCAAAAGGGCTTGAGTACATTATGCTGCGGCCTCGATCTATTATTTCCCTGTAGGTTATCGGCAGCAAACCGTACATCGTCAGGTTATAGACAGGTACTTCGTTTCGCCTGAAAAATTTACCATATTGTAAACGCCGTGACAGTGGATCGCTTTCTAGATCGACGCGAAGTGACCTCCAATATTCTAGATGTCGCTTTGTGGCTCACCAGACCTTTCTCGAAGCAGCAATGGGGACTATATATAACTCGGCGGCCGGGAGATGGCAGCAGAGTACTGAATACAGTAGAGTAGCAGAGCGGAGTGGAGTATAGTGCAGTCGATGGCGACATAAGAATTAGTCAGACATAAATAGTGGTGTACATCAAGTTAAATAAATTAGTGCAGTTCTTTTTGTGGAATCCAGTGTTTTAATTCACACCCAAAAAAACCCAGAAAAACGCTACAATATCAAGGCTGCTCACAAAACTATTTTCCGTTTTCGTGAAAAATTGCCCAACTTTGACGGCACGCAGCTCCGCCATTTTTGAACATATATTTGTGTTATCCTGAAATTAAGGGCAAAAACGGTCGGAAAAAATTGTATCTAGCTTATTTGAAACAAATTACACCAAAAAATATTTAACGATGTAGAAATTTTCAAATTTTTGAGAAAAGGCACATTTCGCGTTTTGAGATACCCTGTATAAACAGAAAGAAATTTCATCACTTTTTCCACATCAGCTTAAAATCGATGACGCTTGGCGGCATCTGTGAGGATCGTGACAGTGAATCGCTTTCTAGATCGACGCGAAGTGACCTCCAATATTCTAGATGTCGCTTTGTGGCTCACCAGACCTTTCTCGAAGCAGCAATGGGGACTATATATAACTCGGCGGCCGGGAGATGGAAGCAGAGTACTGAATACGGTAGAGTAGCAGAGCGGAGTGGAGTATAGTGCAGTCGATGGTGACATAAGAATTAGTCAAACATAAATAGTGGTGTACATCAAGTTAAATAAATTAGTGCATTTCTTTTTGTGGAATCCAGTGTTTTAATTCACACCCAAAAGAACCCAGAAAAACGCTACAATATCAAGGCTGCTACCAAAACCGATTTTTGGTAAATCTGTTCCAGTTTGCTCACAAAACTATTTTCCGTTTTCGTTGGGACACCCTGTGTAGGGGCCCATACCAACTTTGTGATTCTGGCAAATAACTTAAACATTATAATTTTCCATAGACGACTTTACGTACCTGGTTTTTTTGGCTCCTACTAAATAAGCTATGCAAATGCTCGCGTTGATAGCGTAATCAACTGGTATGAAATGTCCTTTGTTTTCTCCCTTGCAGTACATGGATCGTATCACGCCTTTGCCAGCGCCTGCTAATAATCCTATCGGTCCGTTTAGACTGTCTACCCAGCCTGGAAGGGGTTCTTCCACAGCAGGAATTACTGGAATTAAAAAAATATCTCCATGTACTCGTACATCTACAATGCATTGACAGACAAATAAAATTGCAAAAATGTCAAGAAAAAACTTTATGATAGACGCAAAAAGGTCGACCTTTACCCATCTTCTATTTGAGACTTACCTATGGCAGGTCTGACGATGCAAACGGGCATGTTATTTTTTTCATCTGCTACAAGCGTTTCTGCCAGCCTTTTGCTATACGTGTAAGTGTTGGGGTGGGGTGCAATAATACTAGGCGTAGCTACTTCTAAAGCATCAGGATTGAGCCATCTGGTTATATTTATCACGTCTCTCGGGTTGTCTTTATTCTCGTATACCTGAAGATAAAATCATTTAATTCAGAAGACGCATATTCTTTGATTAAACTTGATTTTTATGAACGATAAATAATATAGTTCGGTTCCGAATTGGAAGGCAGTAGAGAGCTGGAAGCGATGTTGTCGCGCACTCATCTAAGAAATCCACTAAAAGTCTGCGAATTTTGCAACATTTAAATGTTCAATAATTTTCTTCGATCTCCTATCTAAAATAAGATATATAAGCAGAATCTTCAATGTCAAGTAATTTTAGGCCAAATCCTACGGTAAGAAGATCAGCAAGCCAGAAGTCAAGCTGTGCTTTAGATAATGTAGGCTTTGTAATACTTAGTCGATGCATAGTGCTATCATCTGTAGGAAAACCTCAATTTTCAACAAGTCTGTCTTCTGGCTTATGCCATGCCTATCCACGCTACGAGGGATTCCTATTAAACTTGCTTGAAAAATATTGGATTTGGCAACACGGGGCAATTTATACAACTGAAGGATGTGTTGTTGCCAAATCGAATTTAATTCAGAAAAATCTCTTAATAATAGTTTAATAATTAGCTGCGGCTACTATGTTTTATGTCTGAAGCTCCACAGCTGTTCGTAAATTGTGATTCTGGAAATCAAATCCATAGATTCGCAGAACTGAATTGTAGAGAGCTACAATCCTACAACTCAATTATATATATATATATATATAATATATAGTAAAATATATAACAGCAGGTTAGTCGTAATTTTAATTTGTTCCACAAAAAATGGCGCCAAGTGAATCGCAACTCCGTCATCAGTTCACAAAGGATAACGTTCAGCGCAATTTAAATCCTATGAGGAAGAGTTGAGTCACGAGCATGTACAACAAGGAAACTAAAGGTCCATACAATCAGTCCATAGACATACTTTCTCTGCCCTACTGGTAGTTACCGGCCATGTGGCAACCTTGTCCCTTTCCATATCTGCGTCATCGCTATCCTTTCGTGCAAGGTCCGTATGTTTTTAGCGCTTCAGTACGGATACAGATCTAAGCTGGACTGCTTCGTCAGGCGGTGCGCTTAGCTACGCAATAGTACGCGAATCGGAAATATTTCTCTTTCATTCTAAGTTCTACAGGCCAATGTACCGGTTAAATGTGGCTAATAGGTGCATAGAATTACCGGGGTTGTGAGCGTACAAATATATTAAGATGAAAAGAATCATCACTAGACGTGCAAAGTAAAAGTGGATTACAAAAATTGTAGCCAATAGTATGTGGTGACCCAATCAATCATTTTTAGTGGAAAGCATTATATTTAATTGCAGATTTGGATACTTCCTTTAAAAGGAAGCATTTTGATATAAACATACTTCGAAGTTGAGTCATTTATTTTAACAGTGAGTAGATCTGATCAAAAGAAATGTTTTTTTTCCTTTACCATTTTTCTGGTAAAATTAAAGTAACAAAGTTATAGCCCTTTGGAAGTTTGAGTACCGCCCTGTCTCAATAATAATATCATGTGCTCGTGTTTGGCAACAACGGATATAATCCGCCTTATCGGTTCATCGCATCGGAAACAAAAAAGCGAAAGAATTTGGAACGATGTTTTTACAATTATTTTATTCAGTTCAGTTATACATACAGTTAGTGTCAGTCGGTAACGCGTGTGAATAGTGTCTGTTGCGTGGCTGAAACGAAATAAAAAATGGCACATGTTTATGCGGATCGGTTTCCCAATCGAGTGCAACCAACCCCTCGTGTCTTTGTTAATGTAGTACAACGGGCTCGTGAATCAGGTGACTTAAGACCTCACAGGGGACCTCACGATCAAATACAGGTCCGCACTGAAATACTTGTCGGGAGGATACTTTATAAAACAAGGTAAACAATTTTTTTTAATTTTTTTTTTATTTTTACACACATATTTTGGTTTATCTTGCTTCTACAATCATTATCTGAAAATTAATGACTCAACTTCAAAGTATTATTAATCAAGTCTGCTTAATTTTTCATAGCATGTGAAGATTATCAAATCTTTAGCAGCTTGGGCGTATTTTTGGGCTCATAAACATACGTAAATATGCTACTAATGTATTTTCTACTATAATTTTGACAATTCATCTTCATTGACCTATAATTATTTCTCTATTATGTTTTACAAGTGGAAAACTTTATTTAATGACTATCGTCCTCAAATACAAGGAAATAGACAACAACATCAGTTAATTCTTCACTAGTAATTAGAAGGCGGTTTCAATTCGGTGTTGCCAAGTTTACTGTTATTGCGGTAGATCTACTGATTGCTTCATAATAACAATAAGAATAATATCTTTTTCACAAGCCTATGCACGGCATCTTCTACAGACACATAGTGGAGCATGGTTTGTCTAAGCAATTGACTGTCTCATTTCTAAGATCTAGTATCTAGTGGGTTAAAGTCTGAGACTGATGGTTACCAGACGAAAATGAAATAAAGACACGTCGGGATCAAAACTAGAGAGGCTTGATCGCAATATTGTCAAATCCGGACTGACTGCATGGGCCTGTTTGACTGGCATGATCCATTTAATCTTATACATGTTAGCATCTAAGTCCCGCCTCTTGTAATATTATTACAAATAAAAAATACGTTAGTTATTATTATGTTAGTAGCCAACTTTTTCTCAATCTTAACCACTTGACGCTATTTTTTAGTGAAATAAATAATCTAATATGCTTACCTCTTTGTGCCAAAATACTCTAATCAATAATTCAACCTTCTGTTAAATACTAAGCTAATATTTTTTGGACGATTTTCTATTATCCAATCTTTGATTTAATCATGAAAGCGATTTGGCACCACCGCGTGTTTTCATAGCTCATAAAGTGCATTGTCTCATTACCACATTATATATCTGTCGGCATACGCAGCAGTAAATTACAAGAGCGGCATTTATGTTATCATTAAAATATCGAAAATAATAATTCATAATTTCTGCTATAATAATAATTAATAATTTCTGCTTGCGTTTTTGTCAAGGTGAATAATGATGATATCGCCGTATCGTGCTATATTACTCAGTTTCTCCGAATCTCCTGTCTAGCTGGATTGACGAAATATCAAAATTTATTGTAAGTGTATTTTCGCGTGTCAAATGCAATTATCGTATGTCAATGAGGAAGCAAGATACAATGAAGATTTCTGCGTGAAGATATATTTGTGGAATGTGTTTTGTTTATGAAGAAATTTAATTGTTGATTGTATCTTCCTAGAGTTTATTTATCACGTATGAAGTGTTTTACAGACGCAAGATATATATATATATATATATATATATATATATATATATAAGGTGAAAAATTAAAGCTTCCGCCTTTTGTTGGGTATTTCGACAAAATTTAAGCAAAGAGGACTCTTTATACTTTTTTTAATTCTCTCTAGCTTTCAATGGACTTTGCCATCATCATCAGGAGTTGCAATTACAATGATAACAGTAGCAACAAAAGTGTAAAATGAATTTAAATTGAATCAACTTACAGTAGTATGTGAGGATGTTGCTAATTGTTGTTTTCGTATAGGATGAGGGAAACGTCCAGTAACATGGTGAGAGCTGAATACATGGTACAATGGTTAAAATTATATAAAATATGACAAGACAAGTTAAAGACAGATTAAAAATTATTTAGAAAACATTAGAGCATTACATCGTGAAGCCACTTGATGATTGCACAAAATGGTGGTCATGGAATAATGAGTGAGATGAACCTTTGACAGAAGGCCGAAGGTTGTCAATGTCTGTGTTGAAAGATGGAACGAATTGTGGGCGTGTGCCAAAACGTTGCCAAATCACTTCAGATGATGTGATTTTCAGAATGTTATGTAAGATATTGTTAAACAGACCAGAGGCAGTTGAATAAACTATATTTTAATTAATGGGAATTTTAAATTAATAATTATTAATAAATCGTGAGAAGAGAATTATTAGATTTTGAGTGGAATGAATTTTGTTGGTGGAATCGGCCAAAACACAGATTATATTTATGGTTGTGAAAAGTCGAAATTTGGGGAGATATGTAAGTTCTCCAATTTTTCGCAGTTTAGCAAATATGAGTAAATGACACTCAGTTGTTTAATATCTGTCTTTTTGTTGATACAGTTGTTATTCTTGAAAATGTGGGACATTTCCAGGAATAAACGTTTGGAAAGGTGTTTTTCTTTTTTTTATTTATCAAGAACTTTGATGTCCCACATTTTCATGAATAACAACTGTATCAACAAAAAGACAGATATTAAACAACTGAGTGTCATTTACTCATATTTGCTAAACTGCGAAAAATTGGAGAACTTACATATCTCCCCAAATTTCGACTTTTCACAACCATAAATATAATCTGTGTTTTGGCCGATTCCACCAACAAAATTCATTCCACTCAAAATCTAATAATTCTCTTCTCACGATTTATTAATAATTATTAATTTAAAATTCCCATTAATTAAAATATAGTTTATTCAACTGCCTCTGGTCGGTTTAACAATTTCTTACATAACATTCTGAAAATCACATCATCTGAAGTGATTTGGCAACGTTTTGGCACACGCCCACAAGTCGTTCCATCTTTCAACACAGACATTGACAACCTTCGGCCTTCTGTCAAAGGTTCATCTACTCATTATTCCATGACCACCATTTTGTGCAATCATCAAGTGGCTTCACGACGTAATGCTCTAATGTTTTCTAAATAATTTTTAATCTGTCTTTAACTTGTCTTGTCATATTTTATATAATTTTAACCATTGTACCATATATCCAGCTCTCACCATGTTACTGGACGTTTCCCTCATCCTATACGAAAACAATAATTAGCAACATCCTCACATACTACTGTAAGTTGATTCAATTTAAATTCATTTTACACTTTTGTTGCTACTGTTATCATTGTAATTGCAGCTCCTGATGATGATGGCAAAGTCCATTGAAAGCTAGAGAGAATTAAAAAAAGTATAAAGAGTTCTCTTTGTTTAAATTTTGTCGAAGTACCCAACAAAAGGCGGAAGCTTTAATTTTTCACCTATATATATACTTCTTACATTTTCTGGCCACCAAAATACCGAATTGTAACATTGTATAAGCAGTTAAGCTGGTTCAAAAAGCATTTAGTTAGTGTCGAATATCTTTAAAGTTTAGTTGTCAAGTCAACGTAATAGAATATACAGTCCGGAATTACAATATCTATTTATTTTACGTCTTCGTTATTTATCTATGGACCGAAAATCCACCAAGTGCGATCAGTGTTGGTTATTTCTCAGGCTGGAATTTAGTTAAATAAAAATTGTTCAATAGTTGCGTGACAGCTTTTTCTTTTCCTCACAATCATAAATATAATTCACGAAAAAGTTAAAGGATAAACCTGAAATTCGTATTTCGATATCTCTTTACATAATAGTCGACTTGATCATTATTAATGTTCAGTTTTGAATATAATTTTATATCAAGTATTATATAATTATTACATTTCAAGCTCGTTAAGCAAATAATATACAAATATGTTAGTTATTGGGGCATAACCGTATGCGTCAATGGCTTTTTTAACGAAGATTCACTTTTTGTTATCTTTTATAATCATAGTGAATGTATCTCATGCATTGGATAGGCGCTGTAGTAGTAATATAACAAAAGTTAAAAAGTTTACTTTCATAGTCATATCCGCCGCAGGGCTATTACGTAAAAAACGTCAAAAAAATCGAAAAATTGTCACTTTTCAAGATACGCAATACCCCTGCCGTTGTTTACTCACCCTTTCTTCAAAAACTTCCACGTCGGCCGAGCAGAAAGCTGTGCTAAAATGCACGAAAACGTCCAACTTCCTGATCTGTTTGCATATATCTATAACTCTAGCTGTCCCGGCTGTATTTTGTTCAATGGCATCTTTGAGGTTAGCTTCGAGCTTCAAGGTGGCAGCCATGTGGAATACGATGTTCACGTTAGCAGCTAGAAGTTCTACATCGTTCGTTTTCAGACCTAAATTTTCCGAATCTACGTCTCCGCAAAGGGCTATGACCTTCTTTATGGCATCCGGTTGCGCTGCTCGAAGCCTTTCGAACATCTGGAAAAGGAAAATATCACAATGCACTTGATTAGAGAGCAGTCACACATTTTGTATACCGAAGCAGCACCGTAGGCGGAGTCCTAAATTCCGGATAGTCGAAAACGATCTGTATGCACTCGCGAAGCCTCGGTAGCATTTTGAAGACCCTCACCGTGAATTAAAATAATATGGACACGTCCGATATTGCTGTATACGTGTGCCGTTTTTGTTTTGTTTTTTGGATTGAGTACTGTACGTTTGATTTATTTTGCCGAGCATAACGTCTCGGAAAGGTTACTAGAATGAACTGCTCATTTTTCCAATATCTATACGCCGTTTAAAAGAGAGTCTCAACTTTGAGAACAGCCTGCATATTTACGTGCTGGATAAATCGTCAAATTGACATGATATCATTCTGTAAAATCCTGTATTTTATATCGTCTAACTTAATTTCAAAGTTACCAGTTTCCAAAAATGTATGCCCTATCGTCGAGCCTGATTGTTTTCTGTACTTACTGGTAACTTCCACATGTCCTCGATCCTCTGCTGCGGAGTTTTTCCCCTCTTGTTCCTGAGTAAGAGGTAAATATTTTTGATTCCCGGACAGGAATATAATAGTTTCTCCAACATTACTTTTCCCATGAATCCAGTGGCACCGGTGAGAAATATCGATTTCCCCCGGTACCAATCCGATACTGGACTGGAGCCTGGCATTTTTACCCTGAAAAAAAAATGTGGGTTATCAAAGGTTATTTCAATTTCACACATCAGTTTTTGGGTGTCCATATCTCGAAAATCCCCTCGAACCTATCTCTAATAATAAATTATCGATGCCTTTCAATTATCTATGCCAAAACTGGTGAGGAAGTATTTATGTATAAAAATAAAAGTCCCTTAACCCTCGTTTTTGATGTTCCAGAGACTCCTGATCATTTTCCGAAATTTACTTGTATGGATTCAAACTGGGGGATCGGAGGTTGTAAATGTAACGTCTTTAATATTAGTGAAAGACGGTCTATTGCACTATTAAAGCCTAAAACTTGAATTCCGACTTTCTAATAAGACGATTTCTAATATTTATAAATCAATTAGCTTATTGTACTTTGTCTATAACAATTTACGAGACGAAAACGTCACCATGGTCATTATCAAAACGTTTTCGTACGAACCTAGGCAGAACTAATATAGTGTGTGCGTATGTATTCCCCGTAATCGTTATTTCTACACATCTAGAACTTTCTTTCCCATAATAACGTTTATAAAAACATGTAATTTAACCGAGCTCATTTAGTATTTATTTACGCAGCTAGCTTAAAATTGATGAACACTATTTTGGAGCAGTGTTGCTAGGTAAAAAAAATAAAAATCACAAGATTTACAAAGAATTCTCAGGAACTTTTTAAGCTGTATTACTAGATGTAAACGAAAAAAAAATGCATTTGTGATTTCTGTGTACAACTTAATAATTAAATTGTTTAGAAACACAATTCACTATAAATTTTCAGACTAGATCGATACGTAACGATACAATACCCGAAGTCGTGAAATGTGGTACCGGTTCGGATATTTAGTAATTGTTGGAGTTTTTGGTATTAAAATCATTAAAAATCTCTAACAATTTCCATTTTTCAAAAAGTTTTTCACCAATCACCAGATTATTCATAAAATCCCCAGACCTAGTGAAATTTTACCAGACCTGGCAACACTGTTGGCGAGTTTCAAATATAGGGTTACACATGGGCGCCTCATTAGGGAGGGCAAGCTGACGCATATGCCCTCCACTGGTTTCCGCTTGAGAACTAAAATATACCTAATAAAACGTTTTTTTGAGCAACTAATGGTATGTTTTCTATTTTGGTTTTCAGAACATCCGCGAAAATAGTCTAATCATATCTAATTTTATAGAATAAGTGAGTATTTACATGCAGAATCTTCAACTTTTGTTCGCTCTGGTATCTTTATTGTTCGTCGGCTACAAAAATCCTTGTCACCTGACATAAGGCCGTAAGCAGAATAAATTTTGGCGAAAAAGCATTGTTGATTTGGCTAGAACTGAAATCATAGACTTTGAATACGTATCTGGCAACTCCAACCTTAATGTCGTCACTTGATTATTTATATTCAAAAAATTATATTGCTCTGGTAGTCGCAATTGTCGTCGTTGACGGTAAAAGTTCGTCGCGTGTATGTTCGCCCGAGACCGAACAGTGGCTAGTACAGTTTATATACAAAATATTTCTATCCTTCTAAGTCACAAGGGCAGATATATGACATAATAAATGTGCCTAATAGGCACATACGATTACTGGGGCTAGAAGTTTATAAGTAAACTGCCGCCAGAAATTTCGATACGTCGCAGTTTTCTAATTTGCATTGCAAATCACTTCTCGTAAAATACAAAGACGGACTCTTTTCTAAATAGGAAACATCACGAAATTTTTGCTTCAAGGTTTAACACCTGCAGAATTTTTCGGAGAAAGTACGACATATCAGAAAAAATTGAACATAAATGTTAATACGTTTCTAATACGAGTAAAACCAGTTTTAGGAATATAATAGATTTTAAAAAGTGATCGGTCATCAAGAATCTATCCGGCATTTTTTAAGTTTGACAAACCATATAATTATGGAAGCATAAAAAGAGACTATCGTTTTCACTGAAAATATACAGGGTATTCCGTTTAAAAAAATACAACTTATTCGATGGGACTTTTCTGAGACTTCCCGTTTTCTGAAAAATATTACATGCAAAATTTCATATTAGACCAAATAAATTTTATACACAACTTTTTCTTGAAGAAGGTCATATAAAAAGGTTAGAAAGGGGTCACTTTAAAGCTGGACACCCTGTACTAGTTGTTTCTTCACAGATTTGCGTCTTTCGATAAAGCTCAAGTCTAAATCAACAGTACTCTACCGCACAAAAAATTTGTTCTGGGCTACCACAGGGATCAGTTTTAGGACCCCTGTTATTTCCATTATATACTAAGTGACATATAAATCCGAACACCCAGTTTAAATGGTTTTATTTTAATAAAAGTTGGTGAATGTATTTATCTTACTATAAATAACAAGTGAAAAAATTTTCAGCCTTATCAGTTGGACATTGCGGTTTTTATACTGCTTTTTTTTAATTCACTAACGCTCTAAAAATGAATATTTCAGCCGCAGTACAGAATCAACGTTGGCGGATTTTGGTTCTTGACATCCTTTACGATCGGTTACGATGCCTAGAGTACGGAGACCTGTGCGATTTCGTCAACTTAGTGAGTTTGATAGGGGCCGTATAGTGGGACTTCGGGAAGCTGGACTTTCTTTTTGGGCAATTGCAGTTAGAGTGCAAAGAAGTGTAGACACTGTGGTTAGGTGTTGTCAGGCATGGCTTCGAGAAGGCCGTACGCAAAGAGCAAGGGGCACTGGACGCCGCCGTAGAACAACAGACCGTGAAGATCGCCGCCTAAGATTATTGGCCTTAAGGGACCGTTTCTCCACTACCAGGTCCATTGCAAATGAATGGTTTGCAGAACACGGAAGACCTATTGGCATGCGAAGTGTTTACCGACGAATGAGAAGTTTTGGCTTGTTTTCATACCGGCCACACTGGGTCCTCCCTTTTGGGGAGAACACCGACGTAATCACCTTGAGTGGTGCAGACAACGGTCACTCTGGGATCAGGAATGGAACAGTATTGTCTTTAGTGACGAGTCTCGATTTTGTTTAGGCAAGCACGATGGTCGTACCAGTGTTAGAAGGCGACGTGGTGAAAGGAGGAATCCACAGTTTTTTGTTGAAAGTCATGTTCATCACACTGTTGGAGTTATGGTTTGGGGTGCTATAGCTTATGGTTCCAGGTCACTTTTAATCTTCATCAGAGGTAACATGAACGCGCAGCGTTATATCCACGAAGTTCTAGAACCCCATCTTTTACCCTGTCTTGACACCTTGGCAGATCGAACTTTCCAACAAGATAATGCCCGACCACATGCTGCAAGAGTCACAATAGACTTCTTTCAACATAATGATGTCACATTGTTACCATGGCCAACAAGATCTCCCGACTTATTCCCAATTGAGCACGTGTGGGATATGAAGGGTAGGAGATTGCTCAATTTGCAACGTCCTCCTCAGACTCTAGAAGCACTTCGAGAGGAGTTGGTGGTTGCCTGGAATGAGATACCACAGGAGGACATTGACCACCTGATCAGAAGCATGCCTAGGCGCGTTGGAGAATGCGTAGCACATCAGGGTGCATCCACACATTATTAAAGGTCAAAGGGCTTTAAAGCAGTGTACTGTACAACATTTTATTAAAATAAAACCATTTAAACTGGGTGCTCGGATTTATATGTCACTTAGTATATGAAGCTGTTCAATTGACCAAATAGGAAAAAGAGTGAACGCGCCGCACATTTAGTCATAATACAGGCCGTGTGAAGGAGATTGTATCTTTATTATAATGGTCTATTACGATAACTGCTGATGAAAATTTTCCAGTTACGAAAAAACTACCATGACTGTTGCGCCACAGTGATAATCGTGTTGATGACCTCAGCACGGATGGGCCACATAAGACAAAAACGGACCGTTCTCCAACTTATAATTTTCAGTCAAAGTGAAAACGGCCGCAGCACGCGTGGCCGTATATGAAACTGCGAAAGATCAGGTTTTTATGTAACAGAGCTGGAACGACGTTATGGGAGTTGAAAATGACGCCGCGGTACATTGTGAAGAAACCTAGCATGAAAATTTATTTCATTTCTACTTCTCGTATATGGATTCGAGGAACAAGTCGATTTGTAACCGGTTGGAAGCTTCCTTTTTCGAGTTTGGTATTATATAAGCAAAGAAATGCAATGCAGCTGCAAGAGTGGATAGCAGCTAGCGTTTAATAGTGTGGGGACCGATCTTACTAAGCCAAAAATGGCGTCAATTGCTGCCCTGCCCTACTGGTAGTTACCGAGATTGTGGCAACGTTGTCCCTTTCGTGCAAGCTCCGAATGTATCAGTACGAATACGTATACAGGGTGGTCCAACGAAAAGCCCCCATTCGCCACTCTCCTGGTATATTTTGGGGAAAACGCTTGGACACAAGACAGGGTGGTCAAAAATAAGATATATAGATTTTTAAATGGAAAGCCCCTTTTTTTTAATTGTCAGATTTTCCATCGAGTGTTTAGCAACTTTTGTATCATAATCGCTTCATGGAGAATCTAAAAAAAGAGAGAGTTTCCATTTAAAAATATAAGTTGTAAGTATTACGTGAGCACTATGGGGGGGCGGGGGTTTCGTTGCTTTGCTTATTTTGGATGACATGGGGGGTAGGGAGTCTAGATGATGATTACGTCATCGGTAGTTATTTACGTTTTTACACGAACGGCAACCCTTACATTGTCTTTGCTTGAAAACGAAATGCGTTTTCGGGGATTCCCGCAAATAATGCATACGTTTAGTGAACAGCGCGCGGTAATTCCCCTACTCGCTTTAGAACCGAGTAGGGGAATTACCGCGCGGTGTTCACTTGTCTAAATTTCCTCTATCAGTGTATTGTTTCGTTTGGATACTGTAGCGAGTAGACGTATTGTAAGCATAGTAAAGCAAGTTAACATTTGTGTTACCATTGATTTCATTAGCTAAAGTTTAATGTTTAAATAAGATGTCGTTTTACATAGACAAATTCAAGTTATACCAAAAATTGTTTGAGGGTTTTAAAAATCTCATGCAAGTACGAAATTACAAAATGTACAAAAGTTAGTTAACGAAGTGTGGCGAAATCACAAATTACAAGCAAAATCCGACAAGGAACTAGATATTATTGTATTTAAGAGAATCGAAGAAGAATTGCAAGCGGCGACTAAGAATAAATCCAATCTACTAAATTTTTTTTCTAAGGTAAGTGACGAAATCATTTTAGGTACCTATGAGTACTGGAAATATTAGAAATCGCCAAAAAATTTCTCTTTGCAGATTAGAAAATATTATGGCCTATCTCAAAGTATAGAGGTAATATTCATTATATTATAGATTTACTTCTTATGATTGATTCCGTCAATTGGTCACAAAGTACAGGATGATAGTTTTATACATATATACAGAAAACTAACTCCTTGTATTTTGTGACCGGAACAAATTGCTCGTTTAAACATATTAGATTTAAAGCCATAGGGTTTTGTATTTACCATATATATTGCCATACTTTGTATTTATGTAGCTTAATAAGTGAATCTTTAGCAGAAGCCATAGAAAGTTTTTATTTTTAGGCAACCTGTAAACCTGCAGAAAAAACACAAATTATACAGTCAGCTTCAAATATTAAAAAAGAGGAAGAACATAAAATAAAACGCGGTAATAAATCACAACAGCAATGCGAAATTGATGAAAATACAGATAAACAGAGAGCAAAACCTTCTCAGGAAGCTATGAAAAATAAGACTGCTCTACTCGAAAAAAGTCTGAATGCTTTGTATTCTGAAAGAGATACCTACTATGCCAAGCCGTGCTGAAGTTGATAAACAGATCATTAAGTTGCGCGAGGAAATAAAAACAGCAAAACAGTCTTTAAACAGGAAGGTTCAAAACGCAGTTGCCCGGAAGAAACACAGGGATGGTATGAAAAGAAAGTTAGAAGCTATTTGTCCTGAAAATCCAGAAATAAAAAAAAGACTATCCCTGTGACATTTACGGAGTCTAACCGGGTATTGAACTTATCAGTTAGCGTACATTACGGTGTGGCGCCGGGTATTGAACCACAGGATATGGCCGCGAGGCCTATTTATACATTCGGAAAGCTGACTAGGAATTAGCAGAAAACAGCAAATGCACTATTCTAGCAACGGATTAGCGAGAAGTTGTTATCATATGCTGACACAGCGTCTGGTGCAACATTGTATAATAACTGCGTAGTTACTATGGCCATATAACATCCCTGAGGGATTCAGTGGGACGTCCTAATCTTGAAAGCAATCAACATTCACTATTGAAAACAATCGCGGATATAGCTTTATTTGGGAGTGCAGCAGGTGATGATAGAAGACGAACGGAACGGACACAAGAATTACGTAAAATAGGATTTGACATTAGTCGCAGTGGGACATATCTCCGTTTGATTCCCAGAAAATCTAATTCTGCAGAGGGACGAAGACATGTATCGACAGTGCCTGTTAAGCTCATTCGGGCTCAAACTGATCACCACAAGAGCCACTTAGATAGCAAGTTCGCTAAAACATCAATCCATTATTTAGAGAACATAGCATCCATACTTGGACCAGATCAAGTATTTTTCATAACTCAAGATGATAAAGCTCGAGTCCCTATTGGCGTAACTGCGGCAAATAAGCACCTCTTCTAATGCACATGGAATATAGAATCAAATTGCCTGATCACGATTGGGTAATCGCTGAGCGTCATAAATTAATACCATCTGTTTCTGCTGGTATCAAAATCACTTCCAATATGCTAGGACAACCGCAAGCCGTTGGATATTCTGGACCAACATACATCGCTATTCAAAGTGGAAAACATAGTTCATCTACTGCTAATACTCATGCTCAGGATTTCGAGACGCTTCTCGAACTTGAAGAGTTTCGACCATTAGCTAAAACTGACCATGGACTAGTAAAACCAGTGGTAATCATGACGGTTGGTGGAGGGCCAGATGAAAATCCACGTTATCAAAAATTCTTAGGGTTTGCTATACAACACTTTAAGCGACGTGATCTAGATGCATTGTTTTTAGCTACCAATGCTCCTGGAAGAACAGAGTAGAGCGCAGAATGGCTCCTCTTAGTCGGGAACTGGCTGGTTTAATATTGCCTCATGACCATTTTGGGTCTTATTTGGATGAACGTGGCGTTACAACTGATGAACATTTAGAAAGATCTAATTTCGAATTTGTAGGAAATGTATTAGCTGAAGTATGGAGTTCAATGGAAATTGATGGCTATAATTGTAAAATGTAGAAATACAGAATGCTGTCGTCCAAGAAGTGGCCTATTTAGATTACTAGACAATAGGTTTCTTCCACCACCTGTAAAAGTAAAACAAACAATTGATGACTTGGTTTTGGATGAAGGAGGGCAATTTCTTAATCTTCCAGTCAATTTAGCTCTACGCTTAAGTGCTTCACTCAAAGATTTCCTGCAAATGCCCTACGATTATTGACGTATCCGAGTGTTTTTTCCAAAATGTGTCAGACGAGTAACACATAGGGGTGCGATCTTTTCGTTGGGCCACCGGACTGGTAATGGAAACAGATGTATTTCAGGCTCTTACGCTTGACAAATTCAATACCTGAAGTTGGAGTTATACCCAAAAATTAAGAGAACCTGGAAATGTTTATAAGTTAAAATCGGACATCTACAGATCGTTATTATTCAAAACTGGTTCTCGAAGTGTCATTCGCAGCATATTGCAATTGTCTATTTTATTAATAATATAGGTTATGCCAATTCACCTCGATAATTATGCACATTAACTGTTATTTATTGGATGTTTGTTGTTGAAATTACAAGGTGCAATGTCACCTATTCAAAGAATCGACAGGTGTATAGGTCACTTTTTTGTGATAATTACGTTTAGGGTCAAATAAGGCGACCTTACGCCTAATTCGATTATAATGAGCACATGTGGCTTCAGAAATTCAATAAAGGATGCGTAGAGTTATGCATAATCACTAATTGTTTTTTTTCAAAATAGTCTGGAATTTCCTAAGGTGATGAATAAGCTGGTGGACAGCGGCTTTGCAATATGGAAAATTTTACCAAAATTAAAGTCTCGATATTTTGAGCTATGTCAGATTCTCAATTTATGATCTGGGATTTTTTTTATGATCTTTGGACGATCCTAAAGAAAGCGGTATCTCAAATTTTTTGATAGTTGCCTATAACTCAAATTATCTAATTTTAAAAAAGTGGTACATTTATCACTAAAAAAGGGACTTTTGTGGGGTTTCTCTTGAGAATAGGTATTTGTTTCTTGCGCCCTTAAAAAGACTGAAGCACTCATTGAACGATATTGCCTTCAGTGGCGTGCAGTAAAAATTTGCTAGCTTGACATTATGTAATTCAAACCGAATTTATAAATTTTACTATGCAATTAAACAGCTTAATGAACAAATCCAAGTTGCTAGTCTTAATATAACGGCGTGTTCCAGTGGCGTAACACCAAAAGCATTGTTTGGTTTGGTGAGAAGTAAAAATAACTTTACAAAAATTATTCTTCAAAATGCTTTGATTCTGGCCAACACTGATATTCATCTTTTAACTGGATTTTTTTATCTTTCTCGTTCTGCATTGACGTATGCGACATAGGTAATAGACTATATTAAATAACTCATACGAGTTGTGTAAGAAGGGCCTCTAATCCCTATATTAAAAGAAAACATTTTTCATAAACCACAAAAACATATTTTTCCGCTTGATCCGAAGATCAAAACCTATGATGGAAAGCGTAAAACTGCATCGAAAATTTGCCAATCGAAAACAAGTATTATAAATCCACCCTACTATCCTACGTGTTTAAAGCATATTTGTCCAGAATGAAAGAGTCAATCTACTTGATGCTATTTTTTTATAAATGCATGTGTCAATCATAGCTAAAACATTTGAAATTGACTGATGATCGTTGCTAATATTGCACAAAACATATTAAAATTGTGATGTAAATGTAAAATGCATTAGCGAGTATGAAACTAACAACCTTTTCACAATTATCAACATTCATGCCCTGCAAACTGAAGCATTTTGATGCAGTAACGCATGCATATTGGCTTTTACGCAACAAATTCAAGTTTCTTGTAATTTATTCTGGTAATATTCGCGGCTGGCTTGGTTCAAACGTTGGTATAGGTAGAATAACACAGACATATTCACGACGTTAAGCATAACTTGAAGAAACTGTACTGGGTGTTTCTGAAATACGAGGTTTGATCCACATTCTCAGACCGTGATCTCTGAGTATACGAGGGCGATTAGATAAGAACTTAGACGAGAAAAGAAAATGGAAGGTTTTTGAAAAAGCGATGCTCCAATTTCTTTAATCCGTCTGAAAAATACGTTTTCTGGAAGTCTGCAAAGTAGACGATAACCTCTACATTCGACTTAAAGTTCTTCCAGGGTTTTCCTTAAGAGAAACGAAACCGGCTATAAAACAGCTACAAAGCTGGAGGAGTGCAGATGGAGGTTTTCCGCAGTGACATCGCACGCTGAAGAGGTTAAGCTCCCATAGAAATGGAGAGAGTAGCACCAGGGGTGGCTGGCGCTTAAGTTCTGCAGAGCTGCAGAACTGCCAAAACTTTTGTCTTAACAGAAAAAAGCAGTAGTAATTTCCAGTTATCACACGAATAGAAACAAAACCGGCAACGCTGCCCCCGCAAGACACGGCGTCGCGTCTGTTTTGTACTGAGAAAGCATTATAATCGACCAATTGTGTACTTGTCATTTTCGTCGCGACCGCAGCGTAACATTATTCATGGGCCTCTTGAAAACGGTCTGTGCACTACTTCGGCACAAGCCGCACGCGCTTGCTTTTGTCTCTCTATACAAAATCAAATGCGCGATTTAAGCATAAGCATTTGCTGCAAGTTATACAGATCCGTACACATCTAATGCGAAGTACGATATCTGATAATTTTGAAAAATGTATTGCCGATGTGAGAAATGAAATTGATGACATAATAAATGAAGCACTGAACCCCAAGGCAACAAAAGGAGACGACGTAATAATAGCAGTCACGATCACCGAGTTGCCGCATTAGAAGTATGCGATAATATAGTGAATTCTGCAAATGACAGATTTCAATTCAAAGATCATTTGATATCCGCATCCCTTCTTTTCCCTTAATACTTTGGAGAATACTGTGGAAAGTTTCCTGATGGCAAGTTGGCTTATCCCGAATTAGAAAAAAGTCGTTTACAGACAGCATTGTCTGTTATTTATGCACGGAATGATTGCACATGAAACTCTGTCTCTTTTGAAAGTTTTGATACAAAATAGTGTGGAGGAAATACTAAAAGAAACAAAAAAGCTATTAGAAATTATTGTTATAACTCCTGTGGCAACATCAGAGGTTGAGCGAAATTTCTCAACATTGAAAAGAATCAAGACATTTCTTCGTAATATGATATGAACCAGGATCGCCTTACAGCGTTGTCGATGCTGTCCATTGAAAAGGAATTTATTTCGACCATGGAGAATTTCAACGGGAAGGTGATCGACAGATTTGCTGCCAAGAAGGAGCGCAGGATCGAACTGACATATAAAAAATAGGTAAGTTCGGATTTGCAGAACACCTTTTTTATTTTGTCACGAGCCGCCACTCAGTAGCACCCAAACCAAGACAAACAATTAAACGTAAGGTAGATACAAAACAAGAAGTTATTTCATAAACCGCTAAATGGGGCCCCCAATGTCCCAAAATCTGGAAATCAGAGGACCGATACACCATAACCTCAACAGGAAAATGAGTGACAGTCAGTTGACTGTCAATCTATGTCAAAAGAGGGCGCTGGTTGCCAATGCGCGGACCCTCGAAAACCAACTATACAAGGGACCAATGATATTTTATGAGCAAATTTCTGAGATAGTCATTAATAAAATATTATAACTTTAGTGCCCAAAAGATTCTAACACAGTACTGAGTCGGTAAGAAAGAAAGATATAACACAAATCATACCATCATTAAAAAAAAAATACGATAAATATTTTATGCCAAAACATACGTTAATACAACTTAAACAATAAGCTTTTAAAACCCTGGTATTTTTTTTAAACTGGTGACTTTTCATTTCAATTTCTTGTGAATTTTCTTTTTTTGACCTGGCAACACCGCACTGACATAACATCCCACATTCCGCCAACTAGATGTTCACTTGATTTTAACACTTCATGTAATCAGGACATTTTTTAGAAACATTTTTCGTTTCTCGAAATCTATGCGATTTGGCCTGTTTTTATAGGAGACAAAAGATGAAGTGAACAAAAGGATTCTTTAAATAAAAAATATTCAGAGTTACGAAAAAATTCTGCTATAATTTCTGTAAGGGTGAGTGTAGTTTTCACCCTTTTTGAACCATTTCAGCTTTTTGTTAACGCCAAACATTAGTCCGTCTAGCAAAAGACATGTGTTCCAAGTTTCATTCAAATCCGACTATTCATACTAAAAATATCTGGGAAAATGTGTTTTAAAAAGAAAATTTACGCCCTCTAACGGACAAACGACGCACTTTTGCACAGAGATAAATCATGTCCAATCGCCTAAAGAACGTGTTACTTCTATGTCAACTACTGTAACGAAAAATACAAAAATATAAGTGCAGCTTTATTGTAAATAGGTTAAGCCCAAAACGCAGGGATCAATCTTCGTGCTTAAATCCATATATTAAAAGATCTGAAGGTGTTTGTGTATACGAAGAGTCTGTCTATTTAATGTCAGAGTGTTAACAAGTTTTTTTCACTCATTAACTTGATGCGGCTACAATTATTACACCACTGGTCATTTTGCCATTATATGCCTAATGTCCAAGTTCCATTAAAATTAATTTTTATGACACTGGCTATTATATCCTCATAGTCGCCTAACAACGTTTTGATGGGCTGTCTTTATCGTTTTCTTCCATTAAAATAGCGAAAATGCATTGTACGTTTCAGAAAATAACCATCTTCTAAATATTGAAAATAATTGAAGAGAAATAGGAATTCATTAAGAAACCTTTCGGAAAGATTACAAATACACGAAGATTTATTAGTGCCTAGCACCAAAAATACAAATGTTGCGGGTAAATCGGATTTACAAGTACATATCTTAAGTCCAAATAAGTAGTTTTGAGATAATTGTATTTGAAATATTTTTCTTGCATAGTATTGGATACGACTTGATATGAATTAAAAAGCCGTAACTTTCTTATTATTACAGATAGATGAATGCTGCATGTAGCAAATGAAAATTCACAATACGAGCCCCTTCCCACTTCAGTTGGCCCAACTATTGAAATCTTAGTTTTTTTCTTATCAAACACAAATAATAAAAATGTAGCAGGGTGTTATAGGCTTAAAATATTAACAATGAATATTTTGATAATATATAGTAGAAAACACCAACTTTATCACTACCTAATCAAATTTGCAACATAAAACATAACACATGTTGCAATTACAGTATATCAACCTATTTTCATGTCATTGCAAAATAAGTCTATAACGCATAGGTGGCTATGAAAAATAAAAGCCATGACAATTGTTTTTATTAATCACAGCTGTCAGAATTCGTTTAAAATAGTTTTGGGGAGTTTCCTACAATTATTCAGAAAAATAGTGAAAATAAAATAAGAGTGTGTAGTGTCAAATTATTCGTAAGAAAATGGACTCTTAGAAAAAGTCGACGAACCATCCCCATTCTATTTGAAAAATCAAGTAAACTGAAAAAATTAGTGCTCCTAACTTTTATAAAATCTTTAAAACGACCGTAAGGTCGTTCGCTTAAGAATCATGTTTCTCCCGTGTTACTTAATCAAAAATAGAAATTGAAATTAAAATGACTGTACTTGTCAAATATCGAAATAAGTAAACATATATATGGTGTCACAATTAAAAATCGAAAGTTAGCGAATAGTTCAAAAAATGTAAATATACTAAGTGACATATAAATCCAAACACCCAGTTTAAATGGTTTTATTTTAATAAAATTTTGTATAAGTACTTAATGAAGCATAATAAGTAAATGATAAAAATTTCAAAATGATTTCACTGCTTTAAAGCCCTTTGACCTTTAATAATGTGTGGATGCACCCTGATGTGCTACGCATTCTCCAACGCGCCTAGGCATGCTTCTGATCAGGTGGTCAATGTCCTCCTGTGGTATCTCATTCCAGGCAACCACCAACTCCTCTCGAAGTGCTTCTAGAGTCTGAGGAGGACGTTGCAAATTGAGCAATCTCCTACCCATCATATCCCACACGTGCTCAATTGGGGATAAGTCGGGAGATCTTGGTGGCCATGGTAACAATGTGACATCATTATGTTGAAAGAAGTCTATTGTGACTGTTGCAACATGTGGTCGGGCATTATCTTGTTGGAAAGTTGGATCTGCCAGGGTGTCAAGATAGGGTAAAAGATGGGGTTCTAGAACTTCGTGGATATAACGCTGCGCGTTCATGTTACCTCTGATGAAGATTAAAGGTGACCTGGAACCATAAGCTATAGCACCCCAAACCATAACTCCAACAGTGTGATGAACATGTCTTTCAACAAAAAACTGTGGATTCCTCCTTTCACCACGTCGCCTTCTAACCCTGGCACGACCATCGTGCATGCCTAAACAAAATCGAGACTCGTCACTAAAGACAATACTGTTCCATTCCTGATCCCCGAGTGACCGTTGTCTGCACCACTCAAGGCGATTACGTCGGTGTTCTCGAGTTAAAGAGAGGGCCCAGTGTGGCCGGTATGAAAACAAGCCAAAACTTCTCATTCGTCGGTAAACACTTCGCATGCCAATAGGTCTTCCGTGTTCTGCAAACCATTCATTTGCAATGGACCTGGTAGTGGAGAAACGGTCCCTTAAGGCCAATAATCTTAGGCAGCGATCTTCACGGTCTGTTGTTCTACAGCGGCGTCCAGTGCCCCTTGCTCTTTGCGTACGGCCTTCTCGAAGCCATGCCTGACAACACCTAATCACAGTGTCTACACTTCTTTGCACTCTAACTGCAATTGCCCGAAAACAAAGTCCAGCTTCCCGAAGTCCCACTATACGGCTCCTATCAAACTCACAAGTTGACGAAATCGTACAGGTCTCCGTACTCTAGGCATCGTAACCGATCGTAAAGGATGTCAAGAACCAAAATCCGCCAACGTTGATTCTTTACTGCGGCTGAAATATTCATTTTTAGAGCGCTAGTGAATTAAAAAAAGCAGTATAAAAACCGGAATGTCCAACTGATAAGGCTGAAAATTTTTTCGGATTTATATGTCACTTAGTATACATCTATAATATGCAAACAACAAAAAATCGTTTTTCTAACTTCAACAATAAAAAAGTTATAGGAGTTAGTCACCTTGGAAAATCACCCGGTATGGTTTGTGCGCTGCAGTACGGATAGATTAGTCAGCCGGACAGATACGCCGGGCGGTGAGCTTAGATAGCAGGAGTACCAGGGAAATATGGCATAGAATTACCGAGGTTGAGAGCGTATAAATATACTAGGTACCTCAAAAAATTTGCATAAGCTCAACCCCACCCTTGACAACCGCCAGCCCCAGAAGATTATAAAAATGTCCAGGAGCTTCTGGAACGTTTTTTCATGCTTTGTTTTTCAAAAACTAAAAAGCTTTTTCTTCCGCTGTGAAAATTTGATCCAAATCCTAGTGATACTTCCCAAGTTGGCGTCTGTCCAATATTTTGTTATACAGGGTGTAACTAAAAGGTGCATTTTGCCCTAAACTTCTGAACACCCTGTGGAAACATTGGATTACTGAATAATATGTCTTCGTATGCGAATTTTAAGCCTCAACTTTTCTCAACAGTTCTTTTCCTGATTCATGTCAATATCTCAATTATTGAAGAATATATGCTGTTTTAAAGAAAATCATGCGAACATCTTTTTGCAAGATCCACAGTCGATAATCATGAAAATGAAATTACCTGCAACGTGACGAAAAAATTAACGAAATCGATGCAAAGGTTAAAAAGATAATAAAAAATTAAATTTCAACAAAATTTTGTTTGTTTGTTAGTGTATAATACCGCAACACACATTACAATCATCGACTACTTAAATTTACCGCGCATTTTTTCCAGCTTTTATTATGGACATTACAAATTTTATAGCGCTCAAGTATACAATGAGATTGAAATTGTCATTCTGTGGCAATATGGACTGTGAATAAAGTTAATTAAGCGATATTGGAAGCACATACACATTTTCTAAAGGTTACTGTTCTCATCGATCATCTAAGTCTCTGGTTACATTTGCGAGAATAGCCTAGTTAACACTTTTTTTAGTAGATCACAAATTGTGAATATTAGCAGATGTTAAATAGCTGCATTTAAACCTACAACGAAGGAATCAGAAGCATAGAGTCGATGTGCTTGAGCCATTTTTTAAAAATGGTGTGCATCAACTGAATTCCTAACCATAAACTCGACGATAAACAAAACAACCGCAAGCTTAATCTCTACGTCAAACAGATTACGTACTTACCTTTTCAAGTTGATCACTAATCGCACTTCGATACGACTATGTCGTCACGGCCACGCGCACAAAGTATCTCACGTGAGATCCGTCGCTGCGTGTGTGCTTTCAATTTCAGCGTCTTCAAGCTGGTCCGCCGAACTGGATTGGAATGGTTGTTGAAAGTTCACTTCTGTATGGTTATATCATGGTACGCCTTCGACTCAGATCGCGCAGATAGTGGAATATTTTTCGGTTTCACTTTCGTTTATATGCGTCGAATAATTCGGCGTCGCGGGTTGATACCGGCTAAGGGTTCGGGTCCACTGCGACGAAATGCATCGCGCGCTACCACAGCTCTATTAAATATTCCGAAACCGCAAAAACTCGGCAACAGGGACTCGCTATTTGACCTCATTTACAAGCTGTTCAATTTTAATAATAATAATAATATTTATTCACTCAATGTACAAAGATAACAAACAATATGAGTAAATAAATATAAAATCAAAACAGGCCCAATAGAAGGCATCGCCTGTACATGGACCAATAATTTAAGTTGAAACTGTAGAATGCAAATGACAAAAAAGGACAAAAATTAGCTACAGTAGATTATGTATTTAGTTGATGTTCGTATTTATGAGTTTATGAATTTCAGTCCTAGATATAGAATGTAGCCGCTTTTTTAAATTTCTTTTGAAACAATTTCCGAAACGTAAATCTTTTAAGTCTTTAGGTATAATTTCATAAAATTTAGGCGCTAAATAGAGATATGATCGCTGCATTATAGATTTATGCGGTTGAGGAACTGCTGTGCCACGAATTTTGTACCTGGTATAATGATTATGTTTAATTTTTTGGTCGGTGTTTACAAATTTATGGTAGTGAGTGATACTGTGTAAGAAATAAAGCTGTCTTATATCATACATTCGAACATCTGCGTATAATTTTTCAGTGGGATAAAGTTTCGGTTTTTTAAATATCATTTTTAGAATACTTTTTTGAAAAACATCTAAATTATAGATATGTGAGGAACATGCAGCTCCCCATGCTAATATACCATATGTGAGATGAGGCTCAATCAGTGCATGGTATAATGTTCGAAGATATTTTTCTGTCAATATATTCCCAAGGTATTTAATTTTGTAGGCTACAAATCTAACTTTCTTTAAAATATAATTGACATGGATGTCCCATCGTAAGTGAGGATCCAAGGCCACTCCAAGGTATTTTATGTTGGGCACTCTATTAATTTGCATTTTTTGATCATTAATATTGAAGGAGAAATTTGTGTAATTTGGCAGATGTCTAGCATAAGATCCAAGTGGTAAAAAATGTGTTTTAGAGTAGTTAATGCTTAATTTTCTACTGTTAAACCACCGAATAATTTTGATAAAATCATTTTCAATTACATTTTTCAGATCAGACCAGTCTGTGCCTTCATATAATATTGCAGTATCATCTGCAAAACTAGTTATTTTGCCAACACAATTAATTTGGAAAATATCATTTAAATATATATTGAATAACAGCGGACCTAAGACAGTTCCTTGTGGGACACCACACTTAATATACATTTCTTTACTAAATGATCCTGATATCTGCACAGATTGTGGGCGATTTGACAAATAACTTTCGATCAGTGAGTACGCGTTTCCTCTAAAACCAATTCTCTCCAATGCTTCTAATAATAATTTGTGATTAACTGTGTCGAAAGCTTTTTTTAAATCAACAAAAATGCAGATTGAAGGGATTCTGTTATCAATATTTTGATGTATTTGATTTACAATTTTAGTTATTGCGTCCGATGTAGCCTTCCCTTCTGTAAATCCATATTGATTTTCACTTAAAATTTGGAATTTTGTGAGGTATCGAATCATTCTAGTAGATAAAACTTTTTCAAAAACCTTTGCTACTGGATATTATTGATATTGGTCTATAGTTGTTAACATCTGTTTTTGTTCCTGATTTATGTATCGGTATTATATTACCTTTTTTTAAAATTGAGGGATATATGCCAGATTCAAAGCATTTGTTGATTAGGTAAGTGAGTGGTTCTGTTACATCCTCGGCTATAATTTTCAAATGCTCGCTTTTAATACCATCGAACCCAGGACTTTTCCGATTTTTTAAGGACATAACAGTGGTGTATACTTCACATTGCTCGACTTTATCCAAAATAAATGAGTTCAAAGTTCTTTTTGGAGGCTGAGTATCTTGTACATTTGCTTGTATATTACTTGCTAAATTTTCGCCTATGTCAGTAAAGAATTGTACAAATTCATCGCATATCTGTTGAGTATTTTTTAATACTGTTCCCGATGTTGTATTTAACTCAGTGACACACTCTTTAAATTTAGTTTTCCCAGTAATCTCATCAATAGTTGTCCAAAGCCGCTTAGGATCATTTAAGTTATTATTCAATTTATTTAGGTAATGTTTTCGTTTGGTTTGCCTTACAAGCTCAATAAATTTATTTTTATATTGGTTGTAGCAGTCGGTATTCCCTGTAGTTGGCGTTAGTTTCATTACATTATATAGTCTTTCTTTTTTTATTGCCGATGTTATTAATCCTTTGGTAATCCAGGAATTTGTGCTTTTCTCTTTGTGACTAATTATTACTTTATTGGTACTAATATCTATTAGTTTTTTTATTTTCTCTATGAACAGTCCCGTTGCTTTGTCTATATTATTTATAGAGTATAATTGTTCCCAGGATTCTTGTTTGACATTTGATATTAGTTTTGAATCGTCGACAAAAAATTTGTAATTTTCCTGGTTGTTATTAACGGTAGGGATGTTAGAATGTTAGAAGTGTTAGAAGTGGTCAGTAATATCGCTTTCTAGGATTATTGGTTTACAAGTAATTTTGTTGGATAGGTCTTTCACAAAGCAGTGATCTATACATGTGCCACTGATGGACCTTGTAGGTAGGTTTATATAGGACAGAAATCCGTTACTTGATAGGATATTCAAGTATTCATTTGTGATGGGATCATCGTCCAAAATATTTATATTGACATCTCCCAAGAAAATATGTTGCTTTAAATGAGCTTTATTTTGATTTTGAAAAAAAAATTCGAAATTCTTTAAAAACTCGTGGGGTTCTGAACATGGCGGACGATAAATTGCAGATACCTCAATTTTGTTATGGTTAATTGAAACCCATCTTTGGTCCAGAAAAAATGTATTGGCGAATATATCTACAAATAAATACCACTACAAGTAAGGCACATATCCCAATCGATATATACCCTGCTCAAAGAATTCTTGAGGCTGCTGCTTGAAGAATTCTTTTACAACATTTTCTACTTCTTCGTCCGACTGGAAATGCTTACCTTTTAACGCCTTTTTCAGTGGCCCAAAGATGCGAAAATCCCACGGCGATAAATTGTGACTAAAGGATGGATGCTCTAATATCCTTAATTTCTTCCGTTGTATATTTTCTTTCACTACACTGGCAACATGAAGTCAACCATTGTCGTGCAGAAGAAGAGCTTCCTGGACGTTTTCGTCTTATTGCTTCATGGAGATTGTTCAACGTTTCATTATAAAGGTTTGCGTTGATATGAACTGTAGGTTCTATGAGCAAGGGTCCATCATGGTCGAAAAAAAAGTTCACATGACATGGCCTGCAGAAGGTTGAACTTTGGACATCTTTGTTGGCGGGTCCTTTGCGCGTTTCCATGCATCGATGACAGCTTACTGGACGGTTCAAAATAATGACTCCAAACTGCTGTCTTGATTCGGGTCTAAAGGCGGTCGTCATCGGAAATGGAAGGACCTCTGAAGAAGCTTGCCACTCGTGCTAGCGAAATGTTAGGAAGAAATCCAACCGACGATGGTCTTTAGACTCGAATCAAGACAGCAGTTTATCAACTGGCCGCGAAAGCCTTAACCAATTTGTCAATGACTTCGTCGCTAACAATTGTTGAAGCAAGAAGGTCATTAACGTTTTGCTTGTATTCCGTGAGATGTTGCAAAGACAAGCTCATTCGCAAGCTTTTTTGGTCCTCTAACAAAAGGCGAGGAACTCATTGCGCACAAGCTTTGCTGCAACCCAATTTGTGTACGATACTATGGACAGATCCTACACTCACACAAACATTTTCTGACATTGATTTGATTGAAATTCGACGATTTTTCCTAAGTCACATTCCTGTCTGTTGATGCAGCATTCAATGCACGTGGTCGCTGCTTATCATTCGTCTCCTCTCTTCCACTCTCAAATTTTCGACACAGTTTGGCGTATGAATTTGCAGTGGTTGCAGTACACATTTTTAGGTCACTATACTTAAAATTGCAGTCAAATACAAATGACAGGAACTGATCAGTGTGACGTTTCCAAACGCGACTAACATTGCAAAACGTCAGTTAAGTGATTAGAATTCTTTCCAAGGCTTACCTGACCAAAGATGGGTTTCAAGTCAACAAGTCTAGTACTTGACTTCACTTGAAATCAAGTCAAGCTCAAGTCTAAATCAACAGTACTCTACCGCACAAAAAATTTGTTCTGGGCTACCACAGGGATCAGTTTTAGGACCCCTGTTATTTCCATTATATACTAAGTGACATATAAATCCGAACACCCAGTTTGAATGGTTTTATTTTAATAAAAGTTGGTGAATGTATTTATCTTACTGTAAATAACAAGTGAAAAAATTTTCAGCCTTATCAGTTGGACATTCCGGTTTTTACACTGCTTTTTTTTAATTCAATAACGCTCTAAAAATGAATATTTCAGCCGCAGTAAAGAATCAACGTTGGCGGATTTTGGTTCTTGACATCCTTTACGATCGGTTACGATGCCTAGAGTACGGAGACCTGTACGATTTCGTCAACTTGTGAGTTTGATAGGGGCCGTATAGTGGGACTTCGGGAAGCTGGACTTTCTTTTCGGGCAATTGCAGTTAGAGTGCAAAGAAGTGTAGACACTGTGGTTAGTTGTTGTCAGGCATGGCTTCGAGAAGGCCGTACGCAAAGAGCAAGGGGCACTGGACGCCGCCGTAGAACAACAGACCGCCTAAGATTATTGGCCTTAAGGGACCGTTTCTCCACTACCAGGTCCATTGCAAATGAATGGTTTGCAGAACACGGAAGACCTATTGGCATGCGAAGTGTTTACCGACGAATGAGAAGTTTTGGCTTGTTTTCATACCGGCCACACTGGGTCCTCCCTTTAACTCGAGAACACCGACGTAATCGCCTTGAGTGGTGCAGACAACGGTCACTCTGGGATCAGGAATGGAACAGTACTGTCTTTAGTGACGAGTCTCGATTTTGTTTAGGCATGCACGTGCCAGGGTTAGAAGGCGACGTGGTGAAAGGAGTAATCCACAGTTTTTTGTTGAAAGACATGTACATCACACTGTTGGAGTTATGGTTTGGGGTGCTATAGCTTATGGTCCCAGGTCACCTTTAATCTTCATCAGAGGTAACATGAACGCGCAGCGTTATATCCACGAAGTTCTAGAACCCCATCTTTTACCCTATCTTGACACCCTGGCAGATCCAACGTTCCAACAAGATAATGCTCGACCACATGTTGCAAGAGTCGCAATTGACTTCTTTCAACATAATGATGTCACATTGTTACCATGGCCACCAAGATCTCCCGACTTATCCCCAATTGAGCACGTGTGGGATATGATGTGTAGGAGATTGCTCAATTTGCAACATCCTCCTCAGACTCTAAAAGCACTTCGAGAGGAGTTGGTGGTTGCCTGGAATGAGATACCACAGGAGGACATAGACCACCTGATCAGAAGCATGCCTAGGCGCGTTGGAGAATGCGTAGCACATCAGGGTGCATCCACACATTATTAAAGGTCAAAGGGCTTTAAAGCAGTGTAATCATTTTGAAATTTTTATCATTTACTTATTATGCTTCATTAAGTACTTATACAAAATTTTATTAAACTAAAACCATTTAAACTGGGTGTTTGGATTTATATGTCACTTAGTATATATCTCAGATTTACAAACAGGTAAAATCATGCAGCATACAGTTTTCTGCCGACGATACTCAGATTTTCGATTCACTTCATTTCAATATCGTATTGCTTAGTGGTTTTCTATCCCTATTTAGATATTATAACAAAAAATCGTATCCAAAGTATCACGAATACATGTTCCAGGCTTTCAAATGATCATATATCGAAGGCCATTATGCCCTCAGCTGGATGAGAATTGATAAAATGTATAAATACTAGCTCCTAAGTCTGACTCATAGGGCTCTCTGAATATTCCTTCAAGTAGACTGAGTCAGTCCTTATTACGCATTCGTATACAGCAGACACGGACTGACAAACTGACATGAATGAGAAACACGGACTTATGTGATGCAGGTATCTTTAAGCAACAGAAAGCTTGTGAGCTGAGGTTCGAATATTATCGCGAGTTCCATCGTCGAAGATTTATCGTACCTGAGTGAACCTACACAATCACGATTCGATTCCTATTTAGAAACGACTTGACTCATTCCTTTTCTTTGAAACCACTAACGAAGGATTCTCAAGTATAGAGTCAATCTTCTTGACGAAACTTTTTGCTTTCATTATCTACCTTTTTTCTTATGGATAGAGAAATGCTACTTTTGCGGTCAATACTGTTGATTACTAACGTTAGTAGTGGAAAAAATATTGTATGAAGCTCATTATTAGCAATAAAATAATTTGGGTAGCAGTTTTTAGAAATTATACGTCTGCTGTACCAACTTCACGTTCTAACGCACAAAAAAGAATTTGCGGAAGACTACTCCGAACATATACAGTCATTTATTACCCAGATTAGAGAAAGTCGGACAGTGGAAAAGTTTACTATGTTGGTCATTTCCCAGCAAATCTTACTCGTACTTGCCTACTTATATATTCACTATTAATAACATATCCAGGTGTACCAACAGCGTCAATTTATTTCTCTTTTATTGGGGATAGTGTTTTAGGGATATTAAAAATTATCGAGATCAAGGCCCGATTTTACTATATACAGGGCCATCCCCTAAAAAAATTTAAATGACAAGCGGTATCGAGTAATAGCTTGTTAGAAAGGTCTTCCGAAGTCCTTTATTTTGATGTTTGATCGGTTGATTCGTTTTCAAGAAAATTAGAAAAATCTTTATTTATCTTAATTCGTTCAGATGGATAACAAAAACAGACGAAAATATCCCTTTTTATTTCAATAAGTGTTCAAAATGTTGCCCTTTATTGGCCAAACAATGATATAGGCGATGTTCAACTTTTAGGTTAGCGAGTAAACACAACAGATGTCAAATGGCGCCATAGAAAAAAGTCTAATGGCGTCAAATTATCTTCTAATCAGTGGTTTCCGATAAGAGAGTGGTGGGAAGTTTTAAATGAACACCCTGTATAATAGAATCAAATTCAAAACAAACATAAATAAATGAAGGGAAAATTGATTGGATGTATCGGTTGTGGATAAGTGAAGATTTCAACTAACTCCTTAGTTATCTTCCATTATCCCATGTTTTTGCTCCTTTACCCAATTCGCATATCGTCCTTTAAGCTAACTAGAGATATTTCTGGGATACAATGATCTCAAACATCACTATCTGGTTTAGACAAATGTATATGGTTGCCTTCATTTTATAATATTTTAGAAAAAAAGCTAGAAACCAGAAAGGAAATTATACAGCAAAAAGAACGGTCTGTAATAACATAAGCAAATTCCGCTGTGAATACTGTGTTTATGCATTAACTAACATGGCGTTGAATCACCCTAATTAACACTTTTGAATATTTGCGAATGCATCCTCCCAGCCCCATCTCTAGTATTCGTTTCCCCATCTACTCTTGACAGTTGATACATTTGTAGTGCTACCAAGCTAATAACAGTGGCCATGAATAATATGTATTAATATACAATGCACAAAGCACAGAACCTAATAACGTCTATTTTTCAATTCAATTAAAAGAGTCGACCAATCTAACGTTAACTTTTCGTTGAACGATTTGATGTGATAGCACTGGGCAGTTGCCTGAATGGACAGCTCAGCTAATGAAAGGCAGTCCTGGTTTCAAGTATAATTAAGATTTTCCTGAAATCGTTATAAATCCAACTGAAAGCTGCTATTCACTGTTCGCAGTGATCTATTCGGGTGATAGATGGCGATTTACGCTTCGATAGAACGGAATGAACATAGTTTATAATAGAGACAAAGCTTAGAATGTGCTGATGAGTTGACAAAAAGCACGAAACAGCCGTCTATGATTGTCTCTCTGTGGTCGGATGGACAACATGTTGACTTATTCTCAACACTATTAAATTAAATCTGACGATACGTAAAAACTAAGAATGCGCTTTCATACCTGCTTATTTGAGATCTCAGGCATTTCCATAGTAAAAAGTTGAGATGCACTACTAAAACGACTCGACAAACTAAAAGGTAACTCTTATCTTCGTTAATAGACGACCGAGGTTTGTCGGTGGTATCTTTATTGTGCACATATCTTTCTAATCCTGGGCAATAACATTACATAAATATTTTATGTTTGAAATAAAACAAAGGAAGAAACTAGAAACATCACGAAAACAAGTCAGAAGTCATAAATGTTTAAAAAATGGTCGTGTAAAATTTCCATAGTTGCTTGGTTACCTTGTTCACATAAATAGCGAAGTTATCTGCATTCTGTATACTAGAGAAAGGCCAGGAAGCATGGTCTGAGGATCTGGCCCCCCAAAATATTTATTTTAATAACTATAAAAATTTTAGGAACTTTGGCAACAGTAATTTTTTTTCATACTATATAAGGTGTTAAGTATGTACCATAAATTTAACAGACGATTTCAGTAATTTTAAGACAAAAAGTTCATATAAACATAGGTGCGTAAATTCTTCGTTCTCAAGATAAAACTTAAAAAAAGTGTTTTTTCGTAAATTTCTTAACTATCTTTTAACTAATTTTGTTGTAATTTGGCAGTGGTATTTATAACATTAAGGAGCCAATTTAGCCTCAGCTTGAATAGATTTATTAAGTCCGGTGGCGTTTTGAGCGGGATCTGAACGTAAGTTTGACAAAAAAATGTACGTCCCTGACTTTTGTGCAATTTTTATTATGTTCTGTGGATCGAGCGAACAGAAATACAACGTTTTTGTCTCTTGAATTTTTTTTGTATCTTGCTTTGTTTCCGAGAAAAACGTCCACCTAATTGCATTTTCCTGGACCACAAGGAATATGGAGAAAAACTTCTTTGTCACATCTTCAAGAGCATTTGGACACATAGCGCGATTATTTTTGCGAGCGACTGTACGTCTGATCGACGTCATATCCACGTCATACAGACGTCATATCGAATTTTCATTTGGTCTTTTATACGACATACTTTGACGCCATATAATGTCAGCAGAGCTCTAAAAATGCCGAGATTTTGACGTCACTATGTCCTTTGAGATGTTCATATTAGGTATCTTCCTGATGCGCAGGATTGATACAAAGGCCGACTAGACGATATACCTTCGGATTACATTTTTTCTGATACTGATTATTTGCCGTTATAATTAGTTTTAGGTTAAGGTAGCAATAAGCTTACGACATGGTTAAGTATAAATGGCCAATGGCCAGACTTCGCCACATGATAGATAGATATAGTTTGAATTGAATCGAATACTGCCTTTGAGGATCGAAAATGGCATATTTCGACCTAATATTGTATCATTTATACCGCGAAAACTATTAACTTCAGAGAAAAGTTCAATAAAACCTTTTCTGTATCGTATGACCCAACAAACCCCAAAAAACTTGAAGAGCGAAAAGACCAATTTTTAGAATTTGTTGAAAAAAATATTTTGATACAGTTTTGAGCCTGGCAATATTCAGATGCGTCAGAAGGCGACCTTTTCTTAGTAAATTATAGAAAAAATCAGATCGGAGTATTTTTCCAAGCAGGTGTGAAGATGATGCTTGGACTAATAGATTTTTGCATTATTCTGATCTTGGATATACGTATAGGCAATCTTCCTTACACAAGAAACAATTCTCTCGATCGACTGCCTATAACGCATATCCATCGAGTTCGATTGTACCAAGAAGAACTGTGTGAACTGTAAAAAATGAAAGAAATTTTGCGTAATTCCGGTTGTTGCAAGACAAGTATCATCTGCAATCAGTTATAGACCGGTCGATCTACTACATGAAAAAATATGATGCACTTAGATATTTGATTGAGTTTGGAATTTCATATCATTCAGGTACCTAAGGGTACTTTTTAATGTTTCAGGGTCGAAATTTGTCCGCAGCCAGTTCAAGCTGTTATCTCAAAACTTTTTTTTTGTAGCGTGAAGGAGTCCAAGTAATCATACAGGTCAGTTTACAGTGTTTCTACCTACCTCCTTCTTTTCCAGTCAGTTTGAAAGCTCACAAAGAATAGTTATAAAATGACATATTGAACGTGTGTATCTTTCCTTAGACAGTAAATATTTTAGTCGCCTTAAATAAGGGCTGTTTCACTCCCTTTGAAATACAAGATCCGAATCCATACATCCACCAGCGCAGTCACCTTGAAGTCTAGAGTCAAGGATCTGAAAGCCTTGCCCCATAAAATAACTATTTTTAGCTTAAAGTCAGAGGGTGGTAAGAATAGTAGGTACCTATATTATATTGCAGAGGGTCGAATTTAGCACCCGGTTGTCTAGACCTAGGGAAAGGCTGTGAAGGGCACGACCTTGCAATGCCTTTTCATTGGTTGGTTCTTGGTCGGCACTGTTATAGTTCAGGGCTATTGGTAATCTCGGTAGGGTATATGTTTATATAATCCGCCCATTGACCTTGGAAATTATCTGCATTGTAGTAAGGAAGGCGATCATACATTTTTTGTTCATCATCGCGTACTGACATGATACGATAAAACTAGTAATATCTTAAATAATAACAATCTTGCAGAGTTTGCTGTTAAGCATCAAAATACGTAGGATGCAACAAAACCATTGAGATTGGTTCTTAAATTACTCAAAGGTGTAAGTAGATGTCTTATGGGGATTCGGTCTCAAAACTTCCAAAATCCGCCACCAGAGGCGCTGGCGTCGCGCGCCATTGACAGGTTGTTGGACGGAATCTGTAATCATGAGTTGGGGATTCCGCCGCTAGATGGCGCTGTCAAACCAAACGGAATCTGTGTGTCATTGGACACCTGTCATGCGTCATTGGGCATCTCACGCATAGATGGCGTTAA